>MJUU01011881.1:103505-125321 GCA_002080025.1 Modiolus philippinarum | reverse complement strand
TTGTTGCTGTTTCATATTCAAACCAATTTGACAGGATAATGTATGCGTTATTTGTAGTTTCCACCAAATAATTGATGACAAAAAGATATATAATTTTACAAATATTCTTTTGTTAGGGTATGAAATACTCGCATATTGATGAAACTTGGTTAACTCTGAAAAATATCTTAGAACATAAAACTTACAATGGACGCTAAAGTAATGGCAACAAACACGACCAGATTTCCAAAACAGATTTGTCTCGACAATCGTAGAACGAGGGAACCTTTTAATAAAAATGTTTAGAAATATTTCACTTCAGACGGGAAAGCAATTTATTTATTAAATATGTAAGTTGTAAAAATCAAGGAAGCACCGTAGCCCGGGTGTAATAGTTTATGCTGATTAGCGAGATGAACTTTAGGTATTTTCATATGAAAAAGGAAATCCGTATTCACAACCACAGACAACAAGGACCGGAATGTCAAACAGGCTATAGATAAAACAATCAATTATTAATAATAAACCACTTTATGACCGTACTACTGTTACATTAAAAAATAAAATAAAAATGCTTTAAATTTGCTTATGTAACACATCAACAGTCGGACACGCTATTACACTACGTCGGACAGATGACCATAATGCAGAAATTAATACAATATGAAATTCATTCACTCTGCAAAAGAGATATCTTTCTGTTTTGCAATATATTTTATATAGGAATTCTCTTGATTTGTAAAATTATTCCCCGTCCTTTTCTCATCCATATATTTCTATTTTGACGAATACGAGATCCAAAGAACGTAAAGTCTGTGGCAAGATGAGGAACTCTTCGACAAGAAATGAGTAGAAAAATATTTTAATGATTATTTTAACGATGTCTCCATCCTTATTATATTAATCGACGAATACTTTCGTTTGGCCGGCTCTATACTACAGTTCTCCACTCATGCAATTGTTTTCAATCATGCGCGAACTATAAATTCAGAAAAAAATAATGAAATCTAACCTGCTTTATATCAAAACCATTAATTTTGTTTATTGTAAAAGTCACAATTAAATTTAGTTATTTTTTTTTTCAATTGCCCTACAACTGATATTAATCACAAGGCGCCATTACCGTCGGACAAACGGAATGTACACGGTATACGGATAGAAACATGTTAAATTTTCGAAGTGGCCGCATTCGTCAACCAAAATAAAATTTGCAGCAAAAGATTCAAAATTTATCAGGAATTTAAATTTTAATAATTTTATTTTGGTTGAGGTATGCGGGCAACTTGGATTTTTGCAAAAACGGATTGAAAACTACTGATTTTGAGCCATTTCTTGAAATCCGTCATGTTTTCGAGCGTTATACGTCATTGATGACGTCATAGAAATCAACCATATTTGTTTCGCGATATATTTCAAGGCATGGCAATAATTTTAGAGAACATTCATCAAAGCTACGATGAAGATTAAAATTTTGTATTTAACAGGGCCAATTTACCCTATTTGTGACCCTACTCCTTTGATAGAAAAAAGCACTAGAATTTACAGGTATATAATTATATCTATATCAATTAGAAATCACAGTCATATGAGTTGATAACATCAGTCCCAATAACATTATTTTAAATTAAATATATATATAAGAATGAACCACTGGCAAGAAACTTTGGGGGGGGGGATCTACTTACTATCAAAATGAATTCAAAGACTCAAAAATAAGGGCATCATTTTATTTTAGGGGAGCCACTACTTAAGGCATCTTTTGTTTGTTTTTTTTTAGTTTACCAGTGTCTTAAGTTTTTACATGCCTTATACACTGTCTTGCATCCTGTTTGGATTCTACTTCCTGTTTAAAAATCTGTCAAGTCCCTGTTAATGTATCACTGACTTAGCAGTGGACTTAATTAATGTCTGAAAGTAAGTGTTTTACAATGCTGATGTATACCTTTAAGTATATAAGTAAGATCTTTGTTTCATTCATATCATTTGAGCTTGAATCGAAGTCAGCGGTGGGGTCTTGGTATAAAATGAATAATTTACCAAATTAGTCATCCTTATTAAAGTATTAATGACAAAAAGCACCCAAATATCAAAGATTGGTATCTCCTAACTTGAACTGAAATGTCGTTTTAAAAAATTTAGTAGATACAGCTGTTAAAACTGAGTTTTTCTCTACCCCTATCTCTCTTTTAAGTGTACGGCGTGTATTTTGGTAAGTAAACGGTTTGGATTGAAAATTTGGCCAGACTGATTGCTTTATACAACTTAAAGGAAATATCAATAATTACGTTTTTGTGGGATTTTTATTTCCACTTTGAAATTGTCATCAAATATTAATTATGAGAAAAGAACAAAAACAACAAATTAATAAACATTTTTTTCTTCTTCTTCCGGTATGATACATACGGTCCTCCCGGAGAAGTATCGTGCAGTGGTCGATGCGAAAAAAATCTGATGCGGTCTATTTACAGTGATGAATTGATGAATATTTATACTACCATAGAAGCTTCTCGAACCTTGGCGGACTGACTCTCTTTGAATGCGTCGAGTTTGAGTTTGTGTTTGTACAATTTTAGCCTTGTTTAAAACTGTACAAATGAGAAAAATAATCAACATTTGTAACTCTCTTTTAATTTGACGGCATTAGTGGTTATTGTGCAATTATGGTCCAAAGACGAGGTGAATATCATAAATTGTCAACCCACTGGTGTTATTTCGGAGGATGTTTGCCCGAAGGAAAGAACCTTTAAAGGGTTGACAAGTTTTGGATATTTACAGCCGAAATTGTCTTATTGTACCGAACAAAAAGTTGATAACTCAATGGACATTGTAAATTGTGAGTACAGTTTCACCGATGAACATTAGGGTTATCACAGCCGACATTGTAAATTGAAGTTTATTTCCCGGTGAATTATACCGGTAGGTTATTCATCAGCAGCACTGATTAAATGCAAAAATATCCGAAATACTTCATATCATGTGAGAAGTGTAATTTGGAAGACCAATGATTAAAAATTTGTATAATCTGATAGAGAACAAGGTAGAAATCAAAAAGATTTACATGAAAAACCAAAATAGGTCTACATGTAGCTATGCACAAGGGAGATACAATGTACTCCTTAATATCAAGTAAAATTTTCGCAAACTTCCAAAATAAAATTCGTTTTCGGGTCAGAATCTAAGTTCTGAATACAGGGTCGGTGAATTTCCTTAGGGAGATTTAGAATTCAAAAAAAAATTTAGAAACATCAAATTTAAGCAACATTATCTGGAATTTAGAAATATCGAAGTATGGTGACCACGATTCAGACATAGAAAAAAGTTTAGGCTTGATACCATTTGTTCAACCATGTCCCATACAGTCACAAATACTTATAACGTGATCATGTGCTGGCTGGTTGCTAATCAAATCTATACTATCTCTTTCAAAATAAACACTGAAAACATGAGAGGAGTGTGTTCATCAAATTGTTAAAATATGCCATGACACGGAAGCAACTAGATGTACAACTTTTTTTATTGCTTATAATATCAATGATTAATAACTTACATCATAAGGGATCAATTCTATTGGCGGAGACATAGTCACATGACATGAATGACAAAAGAACTGCAATGCCGGGTTTAAGGTATATCAGATTTCGTTCCGATGGATTTTTATGGCCTAACATCAGTAGTATATGGGTACGAACAAATTATTATTTGAGGAGGTGGTGCGAGGTGGTGCCGGAAGTGACGTCACCGGAAAAAACGTAGACCGGAAGTGACGTGATAGAAGTCACGTGACCGGAAGCGGAAGTCACGTGACCGGAACACGAAGTGCTATTGTTGCGCATGCGCAACCGCAACCGGAAGTGACCCTATTTGAGGCCCTAGTCGGCCATATGAACCGGAAATGACGTGTTGGAATAACACGTGACCCCGCAGGGGTCACGGTTGACCTTATTACAGTGTACATGCGCGACCGGAAGTGGGTTGTGGGTGTCTTCTATCACGTCCGCGTTCATCGCGGTCATTCATAGGGTTGTTAAGCACCTTTTTGGTTGCTAGGTGTCTTCTATCACGTCTGCATTCATTATTTGGAAGGGGACATAACTCTTGCTAGTATTTTCCTGCATTCTTTTTTAAGTTTGTTGATTTTATCCTAGACTTAGGCGAGGAAACTCGTGATTTATTGATGATTTGATATTTATGTTCACCAGTATTTAATACGACTCACGAGTACGTTTTTGACAGTGCTCGCGTGCTCATTTCACTTTTTGGCGGCGGCGGTGGTGTTTGGAGTGTCCATTGGTGGTTAAGCGGCGGCGGCGGCGGCGGTGGTGGTGGTTGGATGATGGGCTATTGTGGTGGTGGTAGTGATATAAAATATTTCAATTGATTCCAGCAATTATTTTCTGAATCCAGGAAGTGTCACTCTGCATTGTGCCAGGCTTGTGGCTGGCTATAACTATACAGTTATAGACTGCAGTACCCCTCCTTCCCTATCCCAGCTGTCTTTTGTCTATTGCTGACCNACAACGCCTGGATATTAGGTTAAACATTGGATTGCAGAACAATACTTAAAAGGGACTGAAAAGGTATAACAACAATAAAAAAACGGTGGGATTATGGAGAAAATGAAAGAAAAAGGAATAATATACAATGAATACCATTAAAAAGGGGTAGAAACATATAAAAACATCCGAAAGACCATGCCCGAGTCGTTCCGACTACCCGACTTCCGGTCTATACATGAGGCTACGTCCCACTTCCGGTCGCGCATGTCCACTGTAATAAGGTCACACAACACCCCTGCGGGGTCTTGCCCTCTTTCAACACGTCATTTCCTATCAATAGGCCCGACTAGGGCTTCCAATAAGACCACTTCCGGTATACAACATGGGGCTATGCCCACTTCCGGTCGGCATGCGTCATGGACTAAGGTCAACCGTGACCCTTGCAGGGTCATGTGTTGTTCCAACACGTCATTTCCGGTCAATATGGCTACTTACAGTAGTTACACACCTACTTCCGGTTGCGCATGCGCAGTAAAAACACGTCTACATCTGGTCACGTGACTTCCGCTTCCGGTCACGTGACTTCCGTCACGTCACTTCCGCTCTACGTCACTTCCGGTGACGTCACTTCCGGCACCACCTCCACAAATACTAAGCGAACTGTCCCCATATACTACTAACATCGAATGAATACAGGGTACCATGAATTTTGCATGGCATTCATCATCTCACCACAAAAAACACCATTTTAACCAATTATTGACCATGTTTTAGTGAAAAAATCCCCACTACTAAAATTTACGCTCAGAGCAAACATCACGGTTATCAAAAAAGGAACAGAAACTGTAAAAATTGTCTCGCCTATCTGCCCACAATCTGTGATATTTATATCAGAAGTTGAATCCAAACATTCGGAGTCGGAGTGGATGCTAGACAGTGTTACATGTATAGTTTTAGCCAAAGGATCACCGGTACATGTCTCAGATAAAAAAAATCTCCCTATACCCTTACATCACAGTAATAGTGTTATGTAAGGGTATGGGGAATTTTTTTTCTGAGACATGTGCCTGTGTAAAGGAACCCTCTTATGTTAGACTGATCTTCTCTTAAACTAACCCTAACCTAATGTACAAGTATTGTCGCTTTTACTACTAGTATATATTTTGTATAAAACCAAAGTTTTTTTTCAAAAAAAATATGTAAGTGTGAAGTCAATTCTTATCACATTTCAATCAAGTTTTCACTATCTACACTGTTAAACTCGGACACATTTGACCACTGACTGTACCAAGGTACCACTCGGTGAAAGGGGCCCCCAAAGCATGGTTTTCCCAAATATGACAAGTCGAAACTTTTTATTCTAGGACAGTTGCCTTCATTGACTTCCACAACACAGTCACACTGGGCGTGGGACTGCCCGATGGGCCTGATGAGAGCTCGTGTCCTTTTGATTGTGACTTGCCCGGGACTAGGTGGCAGCGTCAGGTTCTACGGTTGTTTCATATTGGATGTTACAATCCTTATGTCGTTTTTTTATACGGCCGCAAAAATTTTGTGGTCGTATAATGGTATGGCGCTGTCGTCGTCGTCGTCGTTGTCTGTAGACACTTTTAGTTTTGGCCAATAACTCAAGTTCAAGTCGATCAATCCTTATGAAATTTTAACACAATGTTCCTTGGCATAAAAGGAAGGTGTGGATCGGTTTGGGTCATTTTTGCCCCTCCCCGTTTTTAAAATAGGGACCAAAAAGGGCAAAATTGGGTGTTTTCACCTATTTAGCTGTAGAATTTTTATTAATTATCGGATTTTGATGGGATTTCTTTCGGTGTGCTCCTGAGGTAATTTCCAATCAAAAATATGTCAACAGATTTCACGTCGCATGTACCGTTCATGAGATAAATGGGGTCCAAAAGGGGCGAATTTTAAAAACTAAAAAAAGGAACGGTCATTATTTATCAGCTGAAGGGGTTGGGTAATTTTTTTTTTCAAGTTCCTTAAAAACATTTCAACCCCCTCACTTAAAAAAGAGAATAAATTTCAACCCCCAGACAATCACAGGAAAAAAATAGACCCGCCCCATTTAATTATTCAATACAATTGATGTATTTCTGTATTTTATCCACTCTAAGCATGCTAAAGTATTTATAGTAGTATAGTTACAAAAAATGTAAATCTATTCCTACAAATGTACACATTTGTATATATAACAAGCACTTGGATGTCGTCAGTGGTGATATGTGCTAGGCAAAATTCTCAATATCGGAGACAATCTCCCAATCGGATGTATTTTTTGGATTTAAAAATTGCAAATGTATCTTTAATTTGAACTAATCAAAGATTTTAATCACAACATACGTGTTCCTTCATTAAAGAAGTTTGCACCATCTGTTTAGACTGTAAAATAGTATTTCTAGTCTACAATATCCTTTCTAAGAAGCTGAAAACGTGTAAAAACTACAAATGTCTCTAGATCTGGCGACATCTCCTCATTGGGAGACAGTGGATGAAAAGCGCATGTTATATAAAATCATGTTGCACATTTAACAAATCTTGGTTCAATTCACCATATTTCTGGTGCACAATAAAATGGTGCACATATCAAGATAACCTATGGCATAAGGGAATGCCCATTTTAGGATTTCTTTTGACTAGACTCAAGCTAGCGAACAATAAGCAAAATCAAGCCAGCGAACAACAAGAAAGGGCGCCAAAATGATCACAAATAAAAACCGAAGAGATGCATACGACATGAATCATTTACAAATCTGATCACAAATAATAACCAAAGAAATACATATACATAAAACGTTCACAAATAATGAATGTATATTCTAAATACCCCAACTCATTAATTTCTAATTAATTTTTTTCATCGATAGTATTTGATTTATATTGCACAATAATGCCTTTTTATTTCTACTTATTTACAACTATATCTGAAAGTTTCTTTGCATTTAGTTTTTCAAAATGGAGGGCGAAAAAATGTTTTGGTATTACTGCTTTCATTGCAATCAAGCATGTTTAAGAAGATTTTGAAAAGCCATAATAAAATTATGTTCTTAGTGAAAAAAAAAATGGTATACAATGAATATGCGAATTTTCAAGTCCAGTGTTTTCTGTGTTTCAATGAATAGTGTTTGCTCGATCTCGATGACCTTAAACAGAAACAAATATGCGAAGATATTTTTAGAGATTAATAAGATTTTCGGTTTTTCTAATCATAATTCTTTGATATATGTATTTAAATATATCTGTATTTTAAAACCAGTCGGGAGGGTCGCAAATAAGCTTTAATTTCCAATCAATAAAAAAAAAATTTAAAAAATCACGAATTCTCAGGTGCACGAAAAAATAAAGAATCACGAATTATCTCAAAAAATATTAATACCGTTTCTAACAGAGCTAATGCTGTTCATGTACACTTTTTCTCCTTTTACACAATGAGGTATAAATAATTTGAAATCACAAGTTTGGGTCGGACCTGTCAACTTTGGACCTCCTATACTCAGTTTACAGGGATTTACCCACCCAGATATTTGGGTGAGGGTTAACCAGAGGCAAGATCTTCAAGACCTACCATATGTGGTTAAAAGCTTTTCGGTAGGAAAATTGGAAAATCGATCCGAAGTCGGCTGGGAATCACAAGTTTAGGTTGGACCTGTCAACTTTGGACCTCCAATACTCAGTTCACAGGGATTTACCCACCCAGATATTTGGGTGAGAGTTAGCCAGAGGCAAGAATTTCAAGACCTACCATATGTGGTTAAAAGCTTTTCCGTAGGGAAATTGGAAAATTGATCCAAAGTCGACTGGGAATCACAAGTTTGGGTTGGACCTGTCAACTTTGGACCTCCAATAATCAGTTCACAGGGATTTACCCACCCTGATATTTGGGTGAGGGTTAGCCAAAGGCAAGAACTTCAAGACCCACCATATGTGGTTAAAAGCGTTTCCGTAGGGAAATTGGAAAATTGATCCAAAGTCGGCTGGGAATCACAAGTTTGGGTTGGACCTGTCAACTTTGGACCTCCAATACTCAGTTCACAGGGATTTACCCACCCAGATATTTGGGTGAGGTGGGTCTTAAAGATCTTGCCTCTGGCTAACCCTAACCCAAATATCTGGGTGGGTAAATCCATGTGAACTGAGTATTGGAGGTCCAAAATCGACAGGTCCAACCCAAACTTGTGGATTCCAAAAAATAAGTGGTACGACAGCCATGAGAGTGTAGGCACAAAACACCGCTCCTGTGTATTTCAACTTATTTCAATTTATAAGAAATGTAGTATACTTTTGGAACATTTAATATTTATAACAGAAGAAGTATTCACTACTAAGGACTTTAATTGAGGTGACATTTATATATTCTTTTGTTTGATCGAACCGATATTGTCCCAGGTAGACGCTTTTCCCGCCTGACGCTTTTTGTAAACAATGGCAAAATATGTGTGTAATGACTTTAAAGACATTGCTAGATGTTTTTCACAGCTGCATAGTCACATTGATGACGAGGTAGATAAACTTAAGGTGAGACAGGATGAGATTGAGAAGAGAGTTGATTTAGTTGAAAATCTTGCACAGTTCACAAAATGACGTGGTCACTGCACTCCACAACAACCACATCCCAGATTTGGAGAATAAATTGGAAAGTAAATAAAATAAAATAAAATAAAATAAAATAAAATACTTACATTATTCTAAACCCCCTTGCTATTTTTACACTCGGAACCGAGTCCTTAATATTATTCACGCTCGACTTAGAAACCATTGTAGTTCTCTTAATTATGATTTATTCCGCTGCAATTTATCTGAGAATGCTTCTTGTGCATGTGGTGCAGCCATTGAGTCAGTAGAACATTTTTTTATTAATTGCTCCAAATTCCGTGTTCAACGAAACAAACTACTAGTATTTCATCAATGAATATTCCATTTAATTTGACCGTCTTACTTTATGGGTTGGAAGAACAAGATCAGGAAACCAACCAACTAATTTTTAGTCACGTTCAAACATATATTAAAGAAACAGGGCGGTTTACAAACTAACTTTATTGTCAATCAGTCGAACGACCGGGCTAACACTTAAAACCTTTTATTTACTTTTTCTCAGCGTAATTATCATCTCTGTTGCTATCCGTTTTGTAAACGTATATTAGAAATAATTGTATTTATTATGTCTATGTATGTATATTATGTAATTATTGGAAAGGGCAATCCTAAATTGTATAATTTGTGCCCAATCCAATTGTCATGTTAAGACAATAAAATAAGTTTCAATCAATCAATTGGAAAGTGAAAAAATGAACGGTTGAAGCTCGAAATCTGGGGTAGAAAGTGGAATTTAGTTGTGAAGGGGGTACCGGGTGCTCCCAACGTACGGGAACGGCCAAAAATGACAGATGTCTTACTCCGCAGCTTCCTAGCAGAGAAACTCAACATGGACAAAGACATCGTCAAGTCTCTATTATTTACTGCCGTCCATAGATTACCGCCCGGGCCAACAGAAAAACGTAATATCATGGTTCATCTCTCCAGTTTGATTGACAGGGATGCAATTCTACGTGCCGCACAAAAAGAACTTCGCGCTGGCTCTGGATATAGTGTCATGCCTGATCTGCCACCTGCCGTAGCTATCCGCAGAGGAGAACTTCTGAAACAGCATTCAGAAATGCCGCCCGAAGAAAAGAGGAGAATGAAATTAGTTTATCTGAAAGAGTCACCTTTCGTGCAACTGGTGGAAAAACGTCAGTGAACTCGGGTCGACAACTGTTTTGGAAAAAATTCTTACTTTGTAATAAAATGAATTTATATATGTTTTTCTTTCCTATCATGTTTTGTTACTTTTTCTAGTAATTATTTTTATTTATTTAATTTTGTTTTTGTTTGTTTTGATACAAAGCACGAGTGACACATCGATCAGCTGATATTTGGGAATCCCCTTCTTAAAATAGAATACCTGTTTACTCGGAACCTCTCGATATTAATTTAGAAAAACAAGCATGGCATGGCAGTTATATGTTAAGTCGAGTGATAGTTAGCTAGGCTATGGAATAGCCAAGCTATATAGATAGTTCTTGGGGGAAAGTGAGGAGTACGCTTGCGTAGTGAGGAGAACGCATACCCAGAAGACTATTGACCAATAGGAATTTCATATTATCGAAAATCAAAATGGCGTTTAGTTTCGTCCTGATAAAACGGGGCGGGGTTTAATTTTTCTGTTTCCCTGTGGAAGTTGAAACGTATTATAAACATTTACCATAGGTGGTACTGGGAACAGGTTTGTAGAGGATGATAGGTATTGCAATATCGTTTAGCTAGATTTATAAATATAGATATGATAAAAAGAATAAGAACAGTAATGTTTAAATTTAAAACCAGAAGTTAAAAATCGCTTAGCCAGATTTAGAAATATAGGTATGATAAAAAGAATAAGAACGCTAATGTATAAATTTAAAACCAGAAGTTAAAAATAAAGATAAGGTATTGTGCAATAATCAATAATATACAAATACTATAAAAAAAAACACCGCTTTAAAAGGTCGCAAAATGAGAAGTTTGATCGAATCAGTGACTGAATCGATTTATATCATCTACTTATGTTTATAAAGTCACTTTATGTTTATAAAGTCCCCTCGTGTTTTACATTTGCATCAATAGACTTTATTTCATTATCATGATGATATTACTGATGATTTTTCACTCAGTTAGAAGAAGGCATATGGTATTCATTTATTGGAGAAATTTTACTTTCATTTCTTTTGATTTAGTGACTATATAGGGTATTCTTCACCTCTTTTGTCACATGCGCAAACCAATAGAAGAATTTACAAAAAAGTACCGAGAAACGCTTACTTCAAGTATTGATTTGAGTATACAAATACATCATGAGCCACCACACCCTTTTCAATTAAACACGCAATTTTCTATCCAAGGCTATTCCATAGCCTAGCGTATCGTTTTTATTTCATAAAAACCATTCTCCGATTTATATCATCTTCTTATGTTTATAAAGTCCCCTCCTGTTTTCTAGTTGATTAACATGATTAATACCCTGTTTTATTATTGGCAGTGGCTGCGCGTCCACGCCGCGTGGACGCATAGCCCACAGGCTACGCGTACACACTTCCGGTTTTTGTATAGAAAAGGAATCTTTTCCGGATGTTCGGCTGAAAGTATCCGAAATTATGATTTTAAGTAATTTTAAGATAAAGGCAGAGCAAGTTCTAAAGCAATTTAATATGGTTACACCTTTATGAAAAGTTGTCATTTATCTGAATAAATGGTAACCTACGCGCAGATCAAATAAAAAAAAATGAAAAACGAAAAATATTGATACGAAAACGGAGACGTGCAAGCGATGTTCTACAGGTAACATAGCTGAACATTCCACAAGACTGATTATTTATTTATTTTGCCAGTTTTGGCGATTTGTAATACTTTGAAAAGAAAAAGACGTCAAATTGTAGAGAACGCCATTACATGCACCAGGACATACACAAAATGAAGATGACAACGTCAAACATGTGCCCATCTATAGCAGGAAAATATTTTTGCCAAACTCACTAACACAAAGGCCAAATGCAAGACATTTCCCTTTTTTAAATCTTTCAATCGATATCGCTAGGTAGCCCATGGAAGCTGACACAAAAAGTATGGTCTCATGGTTTTTTATATCGTTTTTCTACACCAAAATAATAATGTCTATCACAAGTTACACAAAATTCACATTTCTTGAATTAAATATTTACCTCATTTACCTTCTTCTCGTGTAAATTGTAATTGTAAATTGGATCTTGGTTGAAAAGGAGTCTTTAATTATTTCTTTTATTTTCTGGAAGTAACAATCGCAAAGAGACTGCTTTATAAAGTGTAAATATAACGAAATAGACTTTCTAATTTGCAGTATTGCGACAACCCCAATAATTTCTGCAATGGTTATTTTAAATTTCAATATTGTCAGTAATTATGCAGGGAATAAAGGTAATATCTGCAATAGAACTTATTATGTTTAATTTTTTAATTTAAAATTCCACTTGACGAATACAACTTATTTTTTCAACTGAAACTTTCGACTTCTAAGTAGATTGTAATGTCAAAGTTTGCCGGAAGGTTCGGAAATTCCTCCAGTTTTATACAAGAACCGGAAGCGTGGACGCGCAGCCCGTGGGCTACGCATCCACGCGGCGTGGACGCGCAGCCACTGCCTTTATTATTCGAACCGTTTTTGATAGTGCCGAAGACATAGTAATTACACCGGTCGATCGTTTCATGAAAATGATACCGAGTCAGCTTTTTCGTTCCCTTTTTTGTACGATCGTGTCGTTACGTACTGTTGTACTGAGTTGGTTGTTTTTGTAAGACGACACAAAGATATTAACAGATTATCGAACGAAATAAGTAAAAGCGCCAACACGTTTAACGTGGCTCAGTAACTCCAGTTTACTCCCCAGTTTATGAATCTGAGTAACATGAATTGCTGATCAGTCCAATGAACGAGGGCTAGGCACTACTTGAGTAGAAAAAGGGAGCCAACTCTTAAAACGGGCTCAACAATTTCACTGAGGGTGTTACTTACAGTTTTGAATAAATGAAACGGTTTGTATTTAATAATTTGCATGTCAAACGAATGAATTAGAAATCAAGGGAGACGAGTCTCTTTGGTGTACAAAAGTAGGATGCAATCGGTATAAAAAAATTATAGCAGTTGTGTCTACATTAATGTATATGTCACTCATATGCACAGGTTTATATATTGATATGCAAATATAGAAAGAGATATGGATAACATAGATGTATCTATATGTCTTTTGTTTTTGACATTATTCAGGAGGGTGTTTTTGTTTTTATTTTTTATATAAATGAAATTTAGTGGATTAAGTAGGAAGTCGATAGTTGAGTGGGGTGTATACACATGTTTTTTTCCTTTCTTACACTTTTCTTTATAAGCAAAGAATCGTTCACAGGAACAAAGTTTTTTACCATTGGGCAAGCAAATTGTATACATACTTGCATACATTGGAATAAACCATTTTTATTATTCATATTCATAGACATTGAAGTTGAACTAGATTTTACTATTTATGTTCAGAATGAATTGTCTCCAGTCCTTGACATATATATTTTACTGTTAATATTTGTGAATTTATAATATGACTTCTGTAACGATAGGTTCACTCAACTGCAGGGGACTTGTTGATGAAAAGAAAAGACGAGACTTTTCGTTAGATGTGATAAATATGATGTTACTTTCTTGGTTGATACACATTGTTCAAAACAGAAAGAACGTCAGTGGCAACATGAATGGGGGTATAAAGTTCACTTTAGCTCGCACTCCAGCAACAGTAGAGGTGTGGCCAAATTATTAAAAAATACTTTTAGTTATGAAATACATAAAGAAATAAAGGATGATCATGGTAATTTTATTATCCTTGATATTACTATACAGGACTATAGAATTACTTTAGTCGCACTTTATGGACCAAATAATGATTGTCCTGGTTTTTTCTCAGACCTAGAATCAAAAATACAGGAAATAAATAATTTTTCTATTATAATGGGAGGGGATTGGAATGTGGTACAAGACTATAATTTAGACACTCTTAATTATAAATCAAAAATAATATAAAAGCAAATGAGAAACTACAGGAAATTAAAAATGAGCTTGATTTGGTTGATATATGGAGGGATTGTAACACTGATATAAGGCGTTATACTTGGAGAGGCCCAGAGTTGAAACAGAGTCGCCTAGACTATTTTCTTATATCTACTGACTTTGAGAGCTTTGTTAAAAAGACTGATATAGATTTAAGCTATAGGTCAGATCATTCCCCAGTGTATCTTGTACTTCAATTTTGTAATCAGACGAGGGGTAAGGACACTTGTAAATTTAATAATAGTCTTTTATATGATAAAAAATATATAAAACAAGTAAAGTCATGTATCCAAGAAACTATCGGTCAATATACAATAGACAATACTGATGGAGAGGATATTCAACTAAATTTAGACCCAAATACTTTTTGGGAACTATTGAAGTGTACGATAAGGGGTGTAACAATTTCCTATTCATCATATAAAAAAAAGAAAACCAAAAGGAAGAAAAAGAGCTGAATGAAAAATTGTCTGTTTTGCAAAATCAATATAATTATAATCCTGGTATAAATCTTGAAAATGAAATCATGGATACTGAAAATATGCTCAGATCTTTAAGGGAGAAAAGGGTCAGTGGAATCATGGCTAGGGCAAAAGCTAGATGGGCAGCAGAAGGAGAAAAATGTACCAATTATTTTTGTAATCTTGAAAAAAGAAAATATACAGAAAAAATAATACCTAAATTAATAACTGATGAAGGAGAGGAATTGATTGACCAATTTAAAATTTTGAATGAGCAAAAAGTGTATTATGAAAAATTATATACTTCCCGTAACCTTGAGATTAGATAGGAGCATGAAAAATTGTTTTTTGATAAAAATAATCCATTTTTAAATTTTCTTACAGATAATGAAATTTCAGGCTTAGAGGGAAGCCTAAGCAAAAGTGAATGCCCAAATGTACAAAAAAACATGAAAAATGGAAAGTCTCCAGGTTTAGACGGATATACTATTGAATTTTATAAGTTTTTTTGGAATGTTATACATTTATTTCTAATCAGATCACTTAATCATAGTTTAGAAAAAGGTATTGTGTCTGTATCTCAACGGCAAGGGGTTATAACTTGTTTACCTAAAGAGGGGAAATCAAAATTTTACTTGAAAAATTGGAGACCAATTACATTGTTAAATGTCGACACAAAAATCGTTTCTGCGTGTATGGCTAATAGAATCAAGCCAATTTTGAATAGAATTATCAGTGAAACACAAGTTGGTTTTCTGAAAGGAAGATACATTGGGGAATGTACAAGACTAATTTTTGATATTTTAGAAAAATCTGAAGAAGAAGAGATACCTGGTCTTCTAATCCTGCTAGATTTTGAAAAGGCATTTGACTCTCTTGAATGGCCTTTCATTGATAGAACCTTTTTCTTCTTTGGTTTTGGTGAATATTTCAGAAAATGTGTTAGCACTTTATATTCTGATGCACAAAGTTGCATTATAAATAACGGCCACTGTTCAAACTTCTTTAAAGTGGGAAGGGGTGTACGTCAAGGGGATCCTTTATCCCCATATCTTTTTATAATCTCTTTAGAACTCATGAGTGCTGCCATGAAATTTGAGCCTGAAATTAGTGGAATAAAGATAGAAAACTCAGAATTCTTACTTTCTCAGTACGCAGATGACTCGTCACTTATTTTAGATGATAATGAACGTTCCCTAGAGAAATCGGTATCTATTTTAGAGAAATTTTCAGAATGTGCTGGACTGCGAGCTAATTTTGACAAAACAGAAACTATATGGACATTCAGCAGAAGTCTTGCTACCAGAAAAACCTTTAAAATGGAATCAGTCAGGAAAATTTAAGCTATTAGGGATAAAATATGATATCTTTGCTGAAGAAAAAACTGTTATTAATTTTGAAGAGAAAAAGACAAAATGACAGCTTTACTTAAATCATGGAACTATAGAAATTTGACTTACATAGGCAAAATCACTGTTATAAAATCATTAGCACTACCAATTATTATACAATCTTTAACAGTATTGCCTAATCCACCAAATTTTTGACAGATGTTCAAAACATGTTTCATAATTTTGTGTGGAGTGGAAAACCGGACAAAATAAAACGAAATGTTTTAATTAACAATTATGAAGATGGGGGATTAAGGATGCCTCATTTAGAATCTTTCTGTTTCAGTTTAAAAATGACTTGGATAAACAAACTTTTGGATCCATTAAATAATTCTCCATGGAAAATTTTAGTATCAGAGCAATATAATAGGTATGGTGGGTATAAAATATGGATGATGTCCCCGGAAGGGTTATTGAAAATTTCTAGTTCTTTTAACAAATTTTGCGCAGACATTATTAAAAACTGGGCTTTTTAAAGTTCAAAATCGTCCAACAATGAGCAAAATGTTTTGGACCAATCCATATGGTTTAATAATAGTATAAAGATTGATAATAAGATATTTTTTTTATGAGAAATGGTGTAAGGCGGGATTATTTTTCATTAACGATCTGATTGATGATAATCAACAATTTTTGACACGTGAAAGATTAAATGATACTTTTAATATAAGATGCAATTTTCTAACTTTTAATAGTGTTTTACATGCAATACCAAAACAATGGAAAGACCTCATACCATTGACAACAAAGAAAGACGAAATAGTATCAGGTAAAGAGAAATAGTAAATGTAGTCAACTTTTTTACAAAAAAGATTATGTTGTTTTACTCAGAATCAGCTTTAAAACAGCAAACTAAGTGGAACGAAATTTTAGATGTTGAAATAGAAGATTGGTCAACTATTTATGGGCAACCCTTTAAATCTATAGTTAGTAATAAATTTATTATCTTTCAGTATAAATTTTACATGGAATACTTGGCACCAATTCTCTGTTGTATAAATGTAAATTGAAAGAAACACATTTGTGTAGCTTCTGTAATGAAATAAAAGAGACCATCTCTCATATTTTTGTGGAATGCAACATAGTAAAAAGTTTTTGGTTTGAGGTCAACCAAATTTTTATGAATTTATGTCATTTTCAACTACCATTATCAGCACAGAATGTCTTAATTGGCTCTTCTCTATGTACCAAGACAGAAACTTGCATCTTTACTATTCTAAAATACTATATATATACATGTAAAATGAATTATTCTCCACCTTTGGCAGTTGGTGCTTTAAATATGCTTAAAAATGTTTATAATATTGAAAAAATGTCTTTTGTTTTCTTCAATCCGCCTGCAGTTGGTGAAAAAAGGTTAAAAAAATGGGACTGTATAAAACAAGTACTTGTGTAAGGGGGAAGTAACTCTAAAATAGTATGCCGTATTATATTTGAGAGCTTGGTGTGCATTCAGGTAGGGGAGAGGACATTAATGAATGCTCCAAGCCATTATTATACAATGTTTATAATATTATATTGGTGTGTCATAATTATAGTTGTTTTTTTTCTGCTGTATTCATTTCCCTCAAGTCACAAGTTTCTATCTTCTCTACTTAAATATATGAAGTGTCAGGACTGGAGGTCAATTTTATAGAAATCACAGACAAGCAAATATAAAAAAAAATCAATCATCAAATAATATCATAAATTTGAGTTTCTTTTTACATATATTGCTTATGGCGAATGGTATGTTGTGTATTCATTAATATTTATTACTCCTGTTCTTTAAATCTCATTTTCCTTCCTTCTAGTATAGTGCTGTGTATTATAGACAAAACTGTGAAATTTAATAGTAATACTGTTCATGCTGTTAATGAATTGTGTAAAAAGGAAATAAAAATCAAGAATTATAAAAAAAAACCCATACTTGTGATTCCCAGCCGACTTTGGATCGATTTTCCAATTTCCCTACGGAAAAGCTTTTAACAAAATATGGTGGGTCTTAAAGATCTTGCCTCCGGCTAACCCTCACCCAAATATCTGGGTGGGTAAACCCCTGTCAATTGAGTATTGGAGGTCCAAAGTTGACAGGTCTAACCCAGACTTGTGATTCCCAGCCGACTTTGGATCGATTTTCCAATTTCCCCACGGAAAAGCTTTTAACCACATATAGTGGGTTTTAAAGATCTTGCCTCTGGCTAACCCTCACCCAAATATCTGGGTGGGTAAACCCCTGTGAACTGAGTATTGGAGGTCCAAAGTTGACAGGTCTAACCCAAACTTGTGATTCCCAGCCGACTTTGCATCGATTTTCCAATTTCCCTACGGAAAAGCTTTTAACCACATATGGTGGGTCTTAAAGATCTTGCCTTTGGCTAACCCTCACCCAAATATCTGGGTGGGTAAATCCCTCTGAACAGTATTGGAGGTCAAAAGCTGACAGGTCCACACCAAACTTGTGATTCCCAGCCGAGTTTTGATCGATTTTCCAATTTCCCTATGGAAAAGCTTTTAAGCACATATGGTGGGTCTTAAAGATCTTGCCTCTGGTGACCCTCACCCAAATATCTTGGTGGGTAAATCCTTTTGAACTGAGTATTGGAGGTCCAAAGTTGACAGGTCCAACCCGAACTTGTGATTCCCAGCCGACTTTGGATCGATTTTCCAATTTCCCTACGGATAAGTTTTTAAGCACATGTGGGGGGTCTTAAAGATCTTGCCTCTGGCTAACCCTCACCCAAATATCTGGGTGGGTAAATCCCTATGAGCTGAGTATTGGAGGTCCAAAGTTGACAGGTCCAACCCAAACTTGTGATTCCCAGCCGACTTTGGATCGATTTTCCAACTTCCCTACGGAAAAGGTTTAACAAAATTTGGTGGGTCTTAAAGATATTTCCTCTGGCTAACCCTCACCCAAATATCTGGGTGGGTAAATCCCTGTGATCTGAGTATTGGAGGTCCAAAGTTGACAGGTGTAACCCAAAATTGTGATTCCCAGCCGACTTTGGATCAATTTTCCAATTTCCCTACGGAAAAGCTTTTAACCACATATGGTGGGTCTTAAAGTTCTTGCCTCTGGCTAACCCTCACCCAAATATCTGGGTGGGTAAATCCCTGTGCATTGAGTATTGGAGGTCCAAAGTTGACTCGTCCAATCCAAACTTGTGATTCCCAGCCGACTTTGGATCGATTTTCCAATTTCCCTACGGAAAAGCTTTTAACCACATATGGTGGGTCTTAAAGATCTTGCCTCTGGCTAACCATCACCCAAATTGATGGGTGGGTTAATCCATGTGAACTGAGTACTGGAGGTCCAAAGTTGACAGCTCCAACCCAAACTTGTGATTCCCAGCCGACTTTGGATCTATTTTCCAATTCCCTACGGATAAGCTTTTCTCCAAAAATGGTGGGTCTTAAAGATCTTGCCTCTGCATGGCTAACCCTCACCCAAATATCTGGGCGGGTAGACCCTTTGAACTGAGTATTGAAGGTCCAAAGTTGACAGGTCTAACCCAAACTTGTGATTCCCAGCCGACTTTGGATCGATTTTCCAATTTCCCTACGGAAAAGCTTTTAATCACATATTGTGGGTCTTAAAGTTCTTGCCACTGGCTAACCCTCACCCAAATATCTGGGTGGGTAAATCCCTGTGAATTGAGTATTGGAGGTCCAAAGTTGACAGGTCCAATCCAAACCTGTGATTCCCAGCCGACTTTAGATCGATTTTCCAATTTCCCTACGGAAAAGCTTTTAACCACACATGGTGGGTCTTAAAGATCTTGCCTCTGGCTAACCCTCACCCAAGTTGATGGCTGGGTAAATCCATATGCATGTGAACTGAGTATTGGAAGTCCAAAGTTGACAGGTCCAACCCGAACTTGTGATTCCCAGCCGACTTTGGATCGATTTTCCAATTTCCCTACGGATAAGCTTTTAACCACATGTGGAGGGTCTTAAAGATCTTGCCTCTGGCTAACCCTCAGCCAAATATCTGGGTGGGTAAATCCCTATGAGCTGAGTATTGGAAGTCCAAAGTTGACAGGTCCAACCCGAACTTGTGATTCCGAGCCGACTTTGGATCGATTTTCCAATTTCCCTACGGATAAGCTTTTAACCACATATGATGGGTCTTAAAGATCCTGCCTCTGGGGGACTCTCACCCAAATATCTTGGTGGGTAAATCCCTTTGAACTGAGTATTGGAGGTCCAAAGTTGACAGGTCCAACCCGAACTTGAGATTCCCAGCCGACTTTGGATCGATTTTCCAATTTCCCTACGGATAAGCTTTTAACCACATGTGGTGGGTCTTAAAGATCTTGCTTCTGGCTAACCCTCACCCAAATATCTGGGAGGGTAAATCCCTCTGAGCTGAGTATTGGACGTCCAAAGTTGACAGGTCCAACCCAAACTTGTGATTCCCAGCCGACTTTGGATCGATTTTCCAATTTCCCTACGGAAAAGGTTTAACAAAATTTAATGGGTCTTAAAGGTCTTTCCTCTGGCTAACCCTCACCCAAATATCTGGGTGGGTAAATCCCTGTGAATTGGATATTGAAGGTCCAAAGTTGACAGGTCCAACCCAAACTTGTGATTCCCAGCCGACTTTGGATCGATTTTCCAATTTCCCTATGGAAAAGATTTTAACCACATATGGTGGGTCTTAAAGATCTTGCCGCTGGCTAACCCTTACCCAAATATCTGGGTGGGTAAATCCCTGTGAACTGAGTATTGGAGGTCCAAACGTGACAGGTCTAACCCAAACTTGTGATTCCCAGCCGACTTTGGATCGATTTTCCAATTTCCCTACGGAAAAGCTTTTAACCACATATGATGGGTCTTAAAGATCTTGCCTTTGGCTAACCCTCACCCAAATATCTGGGTGGGTAAATCCCTCTGAACAGTATTGGAGGTCCAAAGCTGACAGGTCCAACCCAAACTTGTGATTCCCAGCCGACTTTGGATCGATTTTCCAATTTCCCTATGGAAAAGCTTTTAACCACATATGATGGGTCTTAAAGATCTTGCCTCTGGGTGACCCTCACCCAAATATCTGGGTGGGTAAAACCCTTTGAACTGAGTATTGGAGGTCCAAAGTTGACAGGTCCAACCCGAACTTGTGATTCCCAGCCGAATTTGGATCGATTTTCCAATTTCCCTACGGATAAGCTTTTAACCACATGTGGTGGGTCTTAAAGATCTTGCCTCTGGCTAACCCTCACCCAAATATCTGGGTGGGTAAATCCCTGTGAATTGAGTATTGGAGATCCAAAGTTGACAGGTCCAATCCAAACCTGTGATTCCCAGCCGACTTTGGATCGATTTTCCAATTTCCCTACGGAAAAGCTTTTAACCACATATGGTGGGTCTTAAAGATCTTGCCTCTGGCTAACCCTCACCCAAGTTGATGGCTTGGTAAATCCATATGCATGTGAACTGAGTATTGGAAGTCCAAAGTTGACAGGTCCAACCCGAACTTGTGATTCCGAGCCGACTTTGGATCGATTTTCCAATTTCCCTACGGATAAGCTTTTAACCACATGTGCTGGGTCTTAAAGATCTTGCTTCTGGCTAACCCTCACCCAAATATCTGGGAGGGTAAATCCCTATGAGCTGAGTATTGGAGGTCCAAAGTTGACAGGTCCAACCCCAACTTGTGATTCCCAGCCGACTTTGGATCGATTTTCCAATTTCCCTACGGATAAGCTTTTAACCACATGTGGTGGGTCTTAAAGATCTTGCCTCTGGCTAACCCTCAGCCAAATATCTCGGTGGGTAAATCCCTATGAGCTGAGTATTGGAAGTCCAAAGTTGACAGGTCCAACCCGAACTTGTGATTCCGAGCCGACTTTGGATCGATT
>MJUU01011881.1:52999-94462 GCA_002080025.1 Modiolus philippinarum | reverse complement strand
AATATTTTCGACCCCTCCTTACATCACGCAACCCCCTCAGCTGATAAATTATGACCATTCCCTTAACATACGTCATCATCTGGAAGTCCAGATTTTTTAAGGACTTTCACAGATTACGGTACTCAATTTCTACATAACTAGGTTATCAAGTCGGTAAGGTTAGTGCTCCGGTCATTAACCCAATTATTCAACGAAAAGAAAAAAATGCCATGCTTTTAGAAAAGTGGCATTTTTTCTTTTTGTAAAAACAAGTTCTGTCAATTGCATTAACATCGTGACAGTTTTACATTTGTTAGTACTTATTGTTCGCTGTATTGAATCAATTGTATGCTAGTATTGAATCAACTGTATGCTAGTATTGAAACAATTTATTTAGAAACTGGGTGGGAAAAACTCGCTTCGAGAAGACAACAAAGAAAACTATTCCTTTTTTATAATATTTTTGATCATTTTATATGCTTGTCACTATGGAACAAAACTTCTGGTGGCTTTTGAGTTTGGCCTTGGTGATTTTACTTCACATACGTTTAATGTCTAGAATATCGTATCACAGCTAGGCAATATTCTCAATATCGGAGACGATCTCCTAATCGGGGGAATGTCTCCAAATGCAGAGACTTTTGGTCGGTTGTAGCTTTTAGGAAGTTACAAATTGTCTCCCTTTGTCTCCAAATCTGGGGACACTCCAGCTAGCGAACAATAAGCCAGCGAACAATAAGCAAAATCAAGCCAGCGAACAATAAGAAAGGGCGCCAAAATGATCACAAATATTACAAAAAAGGAATAGTTTTCTTTGTTGTCTTCTCGAAGCGAGTTTTTCCCACCCAGTTTCTAAATAAATTGATTCAATACTAGCATACAGTTGATTCAATACTAGCATGCAATTGATTCAATACAGCGAACAATAAGAAAGGGCGCCAAAATGATCACAATATTATAAAAAAGGAATAGTTTTCTTTGTTGTCTTCTCGAAGCGAGTTTTTCCCACCCAGTTTCTAAATAAATTGATTCAATACTAGCATAAGCAGTAAGGCCAGTCACGATTCTTCCAGCCTCGAGTTGAATTTTCTCAAGTCTGTTACAATACACCTGGTTATCTCAATGACTTACTTCCCAATACTATAAATGAACGAAGTAATTATAATTTACGGAATGCGAACAATTTATCTGTCCCTTTTTGTAGACTTGTACCTTTTTAAAATTCATATATACCTTCGACTATAAAATTATGGAACAGTTTAGAACACACCGTCCGAGAGTCTTTGACTCCAGGTTTATTTAAGAGTAAACTCAAAAGTATTTACAGAGAATCTGAGAAAATTCCAGCATATCTCAATATTGGCTCTAGGTTTGCTAGTATAATGCACACTAGATTGAGACGAAGGTGTAGTGGCCTAAAAGGCGATCTCTTTAGATGTAATATTATAGATTCCTGTTATTGTGACTGTGGAAATCAAATTATTGAATCTGTAGAACACTACTTTCTTTCTTGTAGAAAATTCAACCAACAACGAGTATCCTTGTTGAATGGATTTTCTTAACTTGATATCCAACCAAATATAAATCATATTCTTTTCGAAAATGTGCAGTGATTTTGTTAGTACAAAAATACATCGTAGATACTAGACGATTTGTCTAAGTACTAAACGTTATATCCAGGTGTTGTGGGCAGGTGGTTAGCGGCGACAGTTTTCACAATGTGGATCCATATAGTTATATGCTATTTTTTTCTATCTTATCATACTTGACATAAAAAAATATTTTCTTTTTGAAATATACTGTGTCTTTTGTATTTTGTCATTTGTAAAGAAGAAGACCTCGTAAGTTTTGTAACTTGTGTCAAATCCTGTGTATCATTATATGTATTTGATAATAAAATATGTTTAAAATAAATAAAATAAGGGGCTGAAATTTTCAAAATATGTAAAATCCTTTATTTTTTGTTGGATTTTAATGGGTTCAATTCTTCGGATTCCTCTTATCATATTGTTAAAGTAGTATGTTGACCGTTGACCAATTTGATATACCTCTTACCATTCCCGATCTATATAAGGAATCATTAACGCTAATTTTTATGTTTGCATTAGTTTGTGTGCAGCTAATTACTTGGTCTAGTTCTTTAATGTGTCCATTTAATTACTGTATCAAGCACTTTACTGTGTCCTCATTCATTTTGAATAACACTTGTTCAAGTTTCAGTGTTCGACATGGTGCGGTCGTATCATGCTGCGCTCGGCGTAGCCCTTTATTTCTTTTGGTTGCTGTCATTAATTTTTCAACGTGGAAACATACACCTGTCGCTCCATGTGCATCTGACTATCGTTCTGATCAGTCACGTCATTTCCGTACAACTAGTGATTTCTCGGGAAAAGTGATCATAATTTGAGTCTCTCTAAAGTCGGTTTGTGTGTCGGTTGGACACTCCTTTAAAGTCATGACGTTATCTCTTCCGCAGAGAAACGTTCTGCTAGTTCAATCGACTGATATTCTGTCATCTTGCATGTTGTAACGTCACACCTCGATTCCGATTGGTTAAAAAATAATTAGTGGGCGGACATACCTTGCCTTCCCACGATGCACTGAACAATATGGCTGCGCCCATGAACATTGTTAAGTCGACTTCGGCCATGACGTTACTTTTTATTTTCATAGTATATCGATCATATGACTTCAAAAATTCACCATACTCGCGATACCATTGAGTTCGCTGAGCTCGCTATAAATAAAAAAAAGATAAACAATATTATGTAAACGGTTTTTAGTGGGATTGATCTTTTCCTGCGTGGTGGAAAACCGTCACCACAGACAGTAAGGAGATGTCAGGGGTGACACAGGAAACGATGACAATTTTCCCGTATGCGGCCTCAGTGAAAACATGGATGTCATCCACTGGAGATATAAATTCGAGAGCAAAGATTGCTAAGTCCTGAGGCGGAAATGTAAAGTTGGGAGTTATACATGCCAAGTCAAGAGCTCAACATTTACAATAACATTTTCGGCTCTGCACCTCCATGGTTGTATCTTCAACGCTGAAGTTTATTTTTCAGAGTTTATAACACTGGTACAGAACTTTTAAATGTTCAGTGTCCAGTGTTGCATTTTGTATCTCTAGCAAGTGAGTCAAAAACAAAACCAAGTGCTGATAAAAATAATTTAATGCACGAAAAAACAAATTGCATTAAAACATGAAAAGTAAATATATATCGCCTTCTCGAAGTCGGATCTATTCATATTTTCAGAAGCGATGCGAAAGCTTATTGTTTTCACATTGAAAACTGTATTGCAAACTCTAAAAAGTAGTCCTTTTTATAAAAAAAATCACATCAAACTATAAAAGAATAAAATAAAGGCACCAAACACCTGCAAATCAAATAACAAAATACCGAAGTTACTGCTAATTTAGTTTCTGCATAACCGCATTTAAACAAATAATGTCTCCTCAGTGCAGATCAAATCAAAACATGATGTGCAACCAACATTATATCATGTGGAAATAATATTATATGATGTGCATTCAACTTTATATGATGTGCAGCTGACATTAGATGATGTGCAACGACCATTTTAAATTATATGTTCATTCAACATTATATGATGTTGAGTCAACACTATATATGCATTCAATATTATATGATGAGCAACCATCTTTATATGATGTGCATTCAATATTATTTGATTATCAACCATCATTATATGATGTGCAGCGATCATTATATGATGTGTATGGAACGCCACGACTGTCCTATGTTCAGGTTTTTTACTATATGTGGTACTTTCTTCATTTTATGTGGTGGTTTGTACATTATATGTTGTGCTTTCTTTATTATATGTGGTGGTTTGTTCATTATATGTGGTGCTTTGTTTATTATATGTGGTGCTCTCTTTATTATAAGTGGTGGTTGTTCATAATATGTGGTGCTTTCTTTATAATATGTGGTGGTTTGTTCATTATATGTAGTGCTTTCTTTATTGTATGTGGTGGTTTGTTCATTATATGTGGTGCTTTCTTTATTATATGTGGTTGTTTGTTCATAGTATGTGGTGCTCTCTTTATTATATTTGGTGCTTTCTTTATTATATGTGGTGGTTTATTCATTATATGTGGTGGTTTGTTCATTATATGTGGTGGTTTGTTCATTATCTGTGGTGCTTTCTTTATTATAAGTAGTGGTTTGTTCATTATATGTGGTACTTTCTTTATCATATGTGGTGGTTTGTTCATTATATGTGGTGCTTTCTTTATTATATGTGGTGGTTTGTTCATTATATGTGGTGCTTTCTTTATTATATGTGGTGCTTTTGTCGTTATATGTAGTGGTTTGTTCGTTATATGTGGTGCTATCAATATTATGTGATGATGATAGCAATTAGTATTCCTTCGGGATTTTTGTTTAAGTCTAAAACAATGCAGACATTTCTAACTTTGACATTTTTCAATTATAACCATCAGTGCTGAAATGGAAGACGACATACTGAAAGAGTGCCTCTAAAGAAATGTTTTTTTTAGTTATTCCAGAAATTTGAGGAGGAACGCATAGACGCCTAAATAGCGTCGCGCTTGTCAGAATAGCAACTGGCATCCTTGGGTGTTACAACAAGTGGGAACAGGTGTCGTGTACGGCGCGACTTAAAAGATGCCTTGGATGCCAAACTTAGATCTGATGACACAAATCCGGTTTTTTATACAATCAACTTTCATGATTCAAACCGAATTGTCAGCCAGCAGGACCGAATTCTGGTAAAAAAATACATCTCATATGAAAAAGAAAGGAAATGGGGTAAATGTCAAGGAGACAACATCCCATATCCAGGTTAAAACGACCCAAAACAAAGCATCTAGGGGTCACCGTACGGTCTTCAACACAGTGAGTAACCTCAAACCATAAAGCAAGCCCTAAATGGCCCCAAAAAGGTAAAAAAGTCGATAAATCAATGGAAACAAACCACACCCAATAACCCAAATATCAAGAAACTAAAATTTTATAAGAAGACACGGACAAGCCAATCACCAACATATTCCTGACTTGGGACAGGCGCAAAAATTGCGATGGGGTTTAACTCGTTTTCTTGGATCCAAACCCTCCCCCTATGTGTGGTGAATGGCTAAAAAATAAACACAAAAAGACTCACAGTAAAAATTAAACTAGAAAAAAGTGTGTATACTATGCAACTGTATGTCCCGTTAAATTATCTTCGATCTGGCAGCTTTTTCTAATTTGCCTGACCGAATGCCGTCCTGCGAGTCTTCGAAACTTTTCGATTTGGCTGCTCGGCGCATGACTCAGTCTGAGACAGACAGGATATCCAAGTCAAATGAAGACCTTATCATCTTTTGTTTACACAACCTATCATATGTTCTAATTATATATATATACACAAAGCGTATGAAAATAAAAAGATAGATTGATTGATTTATTGACATGATGTTTAACGTCACTTTCAGCAGCATTTCAGCTATTTCATGACGGTCAGTTTTAGTGGTGGAGGAAGCAGGAGTGCCTGGAGAGAACACCGACCTTGGGCAGGTAACTGACATACCTTATCACTTACAATTCTAAGTCGAGTGCACCCTTTTTTGTAATGTACAAAGTAGGGCACGAACTCACACCGCAGTGGTGATAGACTGCAGTGGTTGTATAGGTAGTAGAACTATCTTAACCACTCGGCCACAAAGGCCCTAAAAAGATAGAAATAAAAAAAGTCGGATAAATAAAAGATGTACAAACGAAGATAAAAATAGATTTATTGTGGGAATGCGCCCTCCCCTCATAAATTAATCCGGTCTTCCCTGTTACTATGGTGTAGGTCATTACATGTCCGCCAGGAAAATCCGGGCGGACAAACTCTAAGATATTTCGGATTTCACCTTTACTAGGGATATTAGTCGGAGGTAACAGTTTCCTAGGAATATATTTGTCCACCCGGATTGATTATCCCAGTAATACCTACCTCAGGACATTATCCCCTTAAACAGCGCATGCGCAACGTTTGATAACGCGGGGAAACATCTGCAATGGCTGATCACAAAATGTGCCAGGGAAGCTGTGTGTTTGTTGGAGGCATATTGTCTTGGGTTGGTAATTTAGCGAGACAAAACAAGAGAAATGTAAAGAGTTTAATTTTTCGATTACAACGGAGAGTGTTATGCGTATATTTCCTTGCTATGAAAATTCGTTCGGTGTTTTGGACACAAGGCTTTGTTAACTTAATAGAAATTTTTACTAACTATTCATGGTTAGTGTACTAGTATATAAAATCCAATTAGTGATGTCACAAAATCTAAATTAGATATGCAAATTAGCATTTTTGGTTGGCAAAGCCGAAGAATAGACCATTTTTCCAGTTCTGTTTATGAATGAATTGCTCCGGTTGACCTGGGGTTAATCGTCGCAAATTGCGTCACTGAACATTGTGACGTTGAAAAATAATAGCTAGGAAATATAACGCAGATGTGGTTATCAGCCATTGCAGATGTTTCCCCGTTATCGCATTTTGCGCATGCGCTGTTAAATTGGGTAATGTCCTGGGGCAGATATTATTGGGATAATCAATCCGGGTGGACAAATATATTCCAAGGAAACTGTTTACTCGGCCTAATATTCCTAGTAAAGAAATCCAAGTATATCTTAGATTTATTCCGCCCGGATTTTCCTGGCGGACATGTAGTGACCTACACCATAGTAACAGGGTAGACCGGATTAAGTTATGAGGGGAGGGAGCATTCCCACAATAAATCTACTTTTATCATCGTTTGTTCATCTTTTACTCATCCGACTTTTTTATTTCTATCTTTTTATTTTCATACGCTTTGTGTATATATATGATTAAAACATATGATAGGTTGTGTAAACAAAAGATGATTAGGTCTTGATTTAACTTGGATACCCTGTCTGTCTCAGACTGAGTCATGCCACGAGCAGCCTCAAAAGCGAAAAGTTTCGAAGCCTCGCAGGACGGCATGCGGTCAGGCAAATAAGAAAAAGCTGTCAAATCGAAGATAATTTTACAGGACATACAGTTGCATAGCATACAGGAGATGTAATTTTTTTTACCAGAATTCGGTCCTGCTGGCTGACAATTTTGCAAGGCCGACTAAAGTTTCGATATGTCTGCACCGAATTGAGTTGATTGTACACGTTCCGTAAATAAGAAGAGCACAGGTTTCGAAGTATTCGCAAAAAAAAATGTTTTCCGTTCTTTAGTTCGGTTTGAATCATGAAAGATGATTGTATTCAAAACCGGCTTTCTGTCATCAGATCTAAGTTTGGCATCCAAGGCATCTTATAAGTCGCGCCGTACACGATACCTGTTCCCAATTGTTGTAACACCCAATGATGCCGGCTGCTCTTCTGACAAGCGCGACACTATTGAGGCGTCTATGCATTCCTCCTCAAATTTCTGGAATAACTCAAGAAAACCATTTCTTTTGAGGCACTCTTTCAGTATGTCGTCTTCCATTTCAGCACTGACGGTGACAATTCAAAATGTCAAAAATAGAAATGCCTGCATTGTTTTAGACTTAAACAAAAATCAAGAGGGAATACAAATTACCATCATCATCACATAATATTGAAACCACCACATATAACGAACAAACCACCACATATAACGACAAAAACACCACATATAATAAAGAAAGCACCACATATAATGAACAAACCAACACATATAACGACAAAAGTACCGCATATTATAAAGAAATCACCACATATAATGAACAAACCACCACATACAATAAAGAAAGCACCATATATAATGAACAAACCATCACATATAACGAACAAATAACACATATAATAAAGAAACCACCACATATAACGAACAAACCACTACATATAACGACAAAAGCACCACATATAATAAAGAAAGCACCACATAAAATGAACAAACCACCACATATAATAAAGAAAGCACCACATAAAATGAACAAATCACCACATACAATAAAGAAACCACCACATATAACGAACAAACCAACACATATAATTAAGAAACCAACACATATAACGACAAAAGCACCACATATAATAAAGAAAGCACCACATATAATGAACAAACCACCACATATAATAAAGAAACCACCACATAAAATGAACAAACCACCACATTTAATAAAGAAAGCACCACATATAATGAACAAACCACCACATATAATAAAGAAACCACCACATAAAATGAGCAAACCACCACATATAATAAAGAAAGCACCACATATAATGAACAAACCACCACATATAATAAAGAAACCACCACATATAATGAACAAACCATCACATATAATAAAGAAAGTACCACATATAATGAACAAACCACCACATATAATAAAAAAGCGACACATATAATGAACAAACCACCACATATAATAAAGAAAGCACCACATATAATGAACAAACCACCACATATAACGACAAAAGCACCAAATACAATAAAGAAAGCACCACATATAATGAACAAACCACCACATATAACGACAAAAGCACCAAATATAATAAAGAAAGCACCACATATAATGAACAAACCACCAAATATAACAAAGAAAGCACCACATATAATGAACAAACCCTCACATATAATAACGAGAGCACCACATATAATGAACAAACTACCAAATATATTAAAGAAAGCACCGCATATAATGAACAAACCACAAAATATAATAAAGAAAGCACCACATATAATGAACAAACAATCATTTATAACGACAAAAGCACCACATATAATAAAGAAAGGTTCACATATAAGGAACAAAACACCACATATGATAAAGAAAGCACCACATATAATGAACAAAACACCACATATAATAAAGAAAGCACCACATATAATGAACAAACTACCACATATGATAAAGATAGCACCACATATAATGAACAAACTACGACATATAATAAAGAAAGCACCCCATATAATGAATAAAAAAACATATAATAAAGAAAGCCCCACATATAATTAACAACAAAAAAACAAAATAAAGAAAGCACCACATGTTATGAACAAAAAAAAACATATAATAAGGAAAGCACCACATATAATAAAGAAAGCATCACATATAATGAAAAACTACCACATATAATGAACAAACTACCACATATAATAAAGAAAGCACCACATATAATGAAAAAAAACACATATAATAAAGAAAGCACCACATATAAAGAACAAACCACCACATATAATAATGAAAGCATCACATATAATGAAAAACCACCAGATATAATAAGGAAAGTTTCAAATATAATGAACAAACCACCACATATAATAAAGAAACCACCACATAAAATGAACAAACCACCACATATAATAAAGAAAGAACCACATATAATGAACAAACCACCACTTATAATAAAAAAGCGACACATATAATAAACAAACCACCACATATTATGAACAAACCAACACATGTAATAAAGAAAGCACCAGATATAATGAACAAACCTCCCCATATAACGACAAAAGCACCAAATATAATAAAGAAAGCACCACATACAATGAACAAACCACCAAATATAACAAAGAAAGCACCACATATAATGAACAAACCCCCACATATAATAACGAGAGCACCACATATAATAAACAAACCACCACATATATTAAAGAAAGCACCACATATAATGAACAAACCACAACATATAATAAAGAAAGCACCACATATAATGAACAAACAACCATTTTTAACGACAAAAGCACCATATATAATAAAGAAAGCACCACATATAATGAACAAACCACCACATATATTAAAGAAAGCTTCACATATAATGAATAAAAAACATATAATAAAGAAAGCCCCACATATAATGAACAAAAAAAAACATAATAAAGAAAGCACCACATGTAATGAACAAAAAAAAAACATATAATAAGGAAAGCACCACATATAATAAAGAAAGCATCACATATAATGAAAACTACCACATATAAAGAACAAACTACCACATATAATAAAGAAAGCACCACATGTAATGAAAAAAAACACGTATAATAAAGAAAGCACCACATATAAAGAACAAACCACCACATATAATAATGAAAGCACCACATATAATGAAAAACCACCAGATATAATAAGGAAACTTTCAAATATAATGAAAAACCACCACATATAATAAAGAAACCACCACATAAAATGAACAAACCACCACATATATTAAAGAAAGCACCACATATAATGAACAAACCAACACATGTAATAAAGAAAGCACCACATATAATGAACAAACCTCCACATATAACGACAAAAGCACCAAATATAATAAAGAAAGCACCACATATAATGAACAAACCACCAAATATAACAAAGAAAGCACCACATATAATGAACAAACCCCCACATATAATAACGAGACCACCACATATAATGAACAAACCACCACATATATTAAAGAAAGCACCACATATAATGAACAAACCACAACATATAATAAAGAAAGCACCACATATAATGAACAAACAACCATTTATAACGACAAAAGCACCATATATAATAAAGAAAGCACCACATGTAATGAACATACCACCACATATATTAAAGAAAGCTTCACATATAATGAACAAAACACCACATATAATAAAGAAAGCACCACATATAATGAACAAAACACCACATATAATAAAGAAAGCACCACATATAATGAACAAACTACCACATATGATAAAGATAGCACCACATATAATGAACAAACTACAACATATAATAAAGAACGCACCACATATAATGAACAAAAAAAAAACATATAATAAAGAAAGCCCCACATATAATGAACAAAAAAACATATTATAAAGAAAGCACTACATGTAATGAACAAAAAAAAAACATATAATAAGGAAAGCACCACATATAATAAAGAAAGCATCACATATAATGAGAAACTACCACATATAATGAACAAACTACCACATATAATAAAGAAAGCACCACATATAGTGAAAAAAACACATATAATAAAGAAAGCATCACATATAAAGAACAAACCACCACATATAATAATGAAAGCACCACATATAATGAAAAACCACCAGAGATAATAAAGAAAGTTTCAAATATAATGAACAAACCACCACATATAATAAAGAAAGCACCACATATAGTGAACAAACCACCACATATAATAAAGAGAACACCACAGATAATGAACAAACAACCACATATATTAAAGAAAGCACCACATATAATAAAAAAACAACCACATATAATAAAGAAAGCACCACATATAATGAACAAACCACCACATATAATAAAGAAAGCACCACATATAATGAACAAACCACCACATATCATGAACAAAAAGGAAAAAAAGTGCCACATGGTATGAACAGAAAAAAACATATAATAAAGAAAGCACCACATATAATAAAGAAAGCATCACATATAACGAACAAACTACCACATATAATAAAGAAAGCACCACATATAATAAAGAAAGCACCACATATAAAGAACAAACCACCTCCTATAATAAACAAACCACCACATATAATGAACAAACCACCAGATATAATAAAGAAAGCTCCACATATAATGAGCAAACCACCACACATATTAAAGAGAACACCACAGATAATGAACAAACCACCACATACAATGAACAAACCACCAGATAACATAAAGAAAGTTCCACATACAATGAACAAACTACCACATATAATAAAGAACGCATCACATATAATGAGCAAAAAACCACATATAATAAAGAAAGCACCACATATAATGTACAAACCACCACATATAATAAAAAAGCACCACATCTAATGAACAAACCACCACATATAATAAAGAAAGCACCACATATAATGAACAAACCACCATATATAAAAAAGAAAGTTCCACATATAATAGACAAACCACCACATATAATAAAGAGAGCACCACAGATAATGAACAAACCACCACATATAATGAACAAACCACCAGATTTAATCAAAAAAGTTCCGCATATAATGAACAAACTACCACATATAATAAAGAAAGCAGCACATATAATTAACAAAAAAACGCATATAATAAAGAAAGCACCACATATAATAAGGAAAGCACCACATATAATGAACAAACCACCACATATAATAAAGAAAGCACCTCATATAATGAACAAACCACCACATGTAACAAAGAGAGCACTACAGATAATGAACAAACAACCACATATAATAAATAAAGCACCACATATAATGAGGAAAGGACCCCATAGAGTAAAAAACCTTAACATAAGACAGTCGTGGCATTCCACAGATGTGCATTTTACATCATATGATTTTCCTTAATTATGCTATTAATTGATTGTGTGTATTACCGTAAAATCCCTCTAAAACTCCTCTACGCAATACTGCAAAACAGAGCAAGTTTACAGTTATACGAATCAGAAAGGGTATTTCTTTGCACAATCCACAGGATGAGCGAGTGCGTTGCTGTCTTTTCAATAAAACATTTTAAACTCAATATTCTCGGATTTTCTCACAAAGAAATACAAATGTAGTGCACTTATAACCAATATCAGAAATAGGAAAACACATTTTTACGACTTACTAAAAAATCACGTACCGCCTGTTCACCAATTTCATTTTTGATACCTTTTGTAACGCACACTTCTAAAGTATTTTCATCATTTACTATGTCCTTTTTATACACTTGAATGAAGTAACATTTTTGTGAATCTTGATCAAAATTTTCAGCATCATATGGAATCCTTTCCGTATGTGTTTCCGGTCTTTGAAAAATTAGCTGTTGCGTAGGTATAGAGTATAATACATATTCCCCTGCCTCATCTTGTATGGTTCAAGAAGTTTGATTCTGCTAAAGATCTGACATGACAGACTTTCAACTGACCTAATTTTCTTACTATTATATACCGAGTTTAAACTAATAATTAAAACTGGTTATTAAGTCAGTTTTTTACCATTGTAAATTTTTTCAGTTGCAATAATATGAAAAGGGTTCACTTTGCAAATCCCCTCGATTGGCACTAATTAACCATATTGATTTTCGACAAAGAAAGAATTGGATAAATTTATTATTTAATGTCTGGTTATTAGTATATGAAAAAGAATGGTTTTCGGCTTCGCCTCATACCATTCTTTTTCATATACCATAACCAGGCATTAAGTATAGGTTAAACAATGATATGCCATGTTTTATGGACTATAAAGTCCGAAGCGTAGCCGAGGGGTTTATAGTATATAAAACGTGGCAGATCATTGTCTGACAAATTTAGAACATAATCACTCCTCCAAGACATTTTATAGGATATTTTCAAAACTAATTATCACTTGATTGAATCTAATCATTTGTGTAATCAAGTACAAACAATTGAACTAATGAGACAGAAATTCTTAACATGTCACTTCACAAGATGCCCAAGCAGTAACGCTTGTATAACCGTAAACTAGTAAAGGTCGTATTATGCACCATTGACTGAGAATGAATGAACAATTATTAGGAAAGAAAGGAAAATTTGAAAGGAACTTCTCTTGTTTAAAAATCAATGTATTTCATTTGTGAAGTGAATCTTAAGCAAAATGGATGCTAAAATAATTTTCCAAACTATAAATATTTATATCATTATCAAAATAAAATTGCTATTATTGAATTTGTCATTACTAACAATTATAAGCACAGCCCTAGGCATAAATCTCTTTTCGGTCAGATGGTCCACAATGTCTTACAGCCTTCAATAATCACATAGAAAAGTGTGATTTATGAGAATTAAAGCTCCAAATAAGATTTTTCATTGGTTGAGGAGGAATGATTATGTTCTAAGTAATCTGTTATCGTTATCACACGAGGACGCGGTGTGTCTGTATAAGATCACCCCGACAGGTGAGCTTATACAGACACACCAAATCCGAGTGTGATAACTAATTTACATCCCAGCTACCATATAACGAGAAGGAAAGTCGATATGCACTATTAAAATTATTTCCATGCTTATAATCTCATGAAATAAATATTCCATACTATAATTATAAAATATCTTCATTGTGCCCAACAACGATTCTTTATATATGATTTTTCAACATGATTTCCCCAACGAGTTCGTGGTGTAGTAATTAAGGCCGCAGACGACCGTGATTCGAACCCCACCACTGACTATGCTATATTTCAATGTTTTAAAATCTAGATTTTGAAATAAAAAATTTTACTAAGTCCATAGAACTGAACCGCAGTTTTCATAATCTGGCCTTGATAAAAACAGAATAAAATGTAAAAATATCCTTTATTCTAAATGGGGTGAGATTGCTGGGGTGATCCGACTCAGATCACCCCTACTAGAACAAAATAGCTGGGATGTTAATAATATTCCTCCCAGCTCTTTTGTTCTTGCAGGTGTGATCTGAGTCGGATAACCCCAGTTAGATCAAAGGATATTTTTATTTTTAATTTTGTTTTGTCAAGGCCAGATTTTGAGAACTGTTCAGTTCCTTGAACTCATTAAAATTTTATGTTTTACTATCTATAAAATTTTCAAGAACTCGTTGGAATTACGGTGATAAAAAATCGTATATAAAGAATCATTGTGGGGCACACTAAGGATATATATTATTATTATATAGGGTATTAATCTCATGACATTATAAGCATGAGATATTTTTTTTAAGAATGTATATTGATTTTCCTTCACTTAATATATTACATGTAGATGGGATGTAAATTAGTTCATGATCACACTCGGACTTGGTGTGTCCCCTCCGTCCTCCGGCTGTCGGGCTGATCTTATACAGACACACTGTGTCCTCGTGTGTTAAATATTACATATTATAATATAGTGTTTGAAATTTGACCTTTCTTTTGTAAGCCCTGTTGGGTTTTTATTTTAATCATTAGTCACAGGTTAGGGGACGACCATTTGATTTTCAGGGGTGGGCTTGGGCGTTTTTGACAAGAAAATTTAACTATTTTCACCAAAAATCTCGATTAAATTATTTATTTTCACCAAATGTCACATCAAATTATTTATTTGCAATTGCAACAAAAAATTTATTCTTCAAATCAATTTTAAATATTTATTTACAAAATGGTGACTGTAATTTTAATTTTTCTGCACGTGGTCAATGGGTTATATGAAATTCTCTCAGAAACGAGTTGCTTAGATCGGCAGTGTAAACCTACCATTAACTATAACATATATTGCTGCGACCGAATTCGATCTATGAATCATTGATCGGGACACTGATCTTGAATTCTCGTGTTCGGTCTACTAACCAAATCGGGGCGATCTTACTATCTCTGCTGAGCTCGAACTGTTTTCCCGAATATTTTTGACATGTCAATAAATATCGTGAAGAGGTCGTGTGCATTATATGTCGAGAACAGGTCGGGAATTCATCGGGGTCTGATCGAGTTAGTCGTGAAGAGGTCGAAAAGGGATCGGCCTTAATCGAGTTTCAAAATTTTAGCCGATCATGCCGATTTCTACCCGACTTTAACTCATTTGCTTCTCGATTTATGCCCAGTCACTTCCAGATCAACTCGATTAGTACTCGATCATCACTCGACTAACACGATTCTTTCTTTTTTTCTTTACAAGATCTTCCCGACCATAATCCGATTTTTTCCCGACCTGTATCCGACTTTTACTCGACCAATCAAGACCTTTACTCGATTTTACACGACAGCATGTCATCTTTTTACAATACACAGCAAATCATGAGGCTTTCAAGAGCCTCAGTGTCTCACTAGAGCCTTACTTCAGTTTGTAAAGAAGCCTTCCAATGACAATTGTGATCAGGTTTGGCTGATGATCATCTTTGATATGATGAGAATCTGCCGGATACAATCTCAAGTGGGGACAAGCCAAGGACTATTGATTTCAATTTTGGCAAATTGGCAAAGAAGTTTCAGAGTAGAAGATCTTTTAATGGATATTATAGGAGGGTCGAATGTCAAATTATGTTCCCCGTTGATGTCCATCTTGGATTGCATGCAGACAAAATAGATACTATATTGAAAGGGGAACACCCAAGGACTGTTTTGACCAATTTTGGCTGCAATGGTTCCAGTGAATTCTGAGAAGATCCTTTGGGTACAATGTTAAACTTTAATTACAGGTTTATATATTAAACAAATAGGAAATTGTTGTTTCAATAATTATAGTCTGTTCTTTACTGGTAATTTAATTTTACCTGATTTTTACCAAAAGAATTGTAGTTAGAAGTTAGAATTTTTTAAATATTCAAACACAATATTAGAAAAATAATTATTTCAGGTTAAAATAAAAAAATAATATTGATTGAGTATGTTCCATTATAAACGTTGCTGTTGTTTACATATTTAATCAGAAAAGACCGATAGTAAGTTTCAATTTACAGATAAATAAAAAAAGCTTATTTTCAAATAGTTTGACTTGTTGGATATTGTACCGATTATTTATGTGTATATGGCTGTCTTTACATGTTCCTACTTGTATTCGGCTTACTACCACAAAAGACGAGATCACTCTATCAGATTCTTCAGTAACATAAGAGATATTCTAGACAATTCAACATCATCTTCAATCACAAGCTATATTTATCAATATGATATTGACACCAATAGTGCCGCAAGCACTATATACCAAGGTGTGGACATCAAACTGTACTTCTTTCACTATACACAATGCATCTCACGGTTTAATAAAGTAAAGTAAAAAAAATAGATATATTCTGAAATATGTTGTTGCATTTATTTTGCAATCAAAGAAAAAGTGATAGTCATCTTCCAATATGCTGAAAATTGAACATAAATGCCAATTTCAATAAGGAGTTTATGTTCAGTTAGTTTAAATTTTGTTAGAATATTTCTAATATTTTTATCTTGGTTCTGTATCTACGGTGGTACATTTAGGACACACAAAAATTTATTTTTTTATAATATTATGTCGAGCTCCCGACTAATTAAGTCGAGCGCTCGACTTATTATGTCGAGCGCTCGACTTATTATCTCGAGCTCTCGACTTATTATGTCGAGCTCTCGACTTATTATGTCGAGCTCTCGACTTATTATGTCGAGCTCTCGACTTATTATGTCGAGCGCTCGACTTATTAACCCGAGCGCTCTACTTAATATCTCGAACTCTCGACTTATTATGTCGAACGCTCGACTTATTATGTCGAGCTCTCGACTTATTATGTCGAGCTCTCAACTTATTAAGTCGAGCGCTCGACTTATTATGTCGAGCTCTCGACTTTTTATCTCGAGCGCTCGACTTATTATGTCGAGCTCTCGACTTATTATCTCGAGCTCTCGACTTATTATCTCGAGCTCTCGACTTATTATGTCGAGCGCTCGACTAATTATGTCGAGCTCTCGACTTATTATGTCCAGCTCTCGACTTATTATGTCGAGCTCTCGACTTATTATGTCCAGCTCTCGACTTTTTATGTCGAGCGCTCGACTTATTCAGCAGAGTGCTCGACTTATTATCTCGAACTCTCGACTTATTATGTCCAGCGCTCGACTTATTATGTCGAGCTTTTGACTTATTATGTCGAGCTCTCGACTTATTAAGTCGAGCGCTCGACTTATCATGTCGAGCCCTCGACTTATCATGTCGAGCTCTCGACTTATTATGTCGAGCTCTCGACTTATTATGTCGAGCGCTCGACTTATTAAGCCGAGCGCTCGACTTATTATCTCGAACTCTCGACTTATTATGTCGAGTGCTCGACTTATTATGTCAAGCTCTCAACTTATTATGTCGAGCTCTCAACTTATTAAGTCGAGCGCTCGACTTATTATGTCGAGCCCTCGACTTTTTATCTCGAGCGCTCGACTTATTATGTCGAGCGCTCGACTTTTTATGTCGAGCTCTCGACTTTTTATGTCGAGCGCTCGACTTATTAAGCCGAGCGCTCGACTTATTATCTCGAACTCTCGACTTATTAAGCCGAGCGCTCGACTTATTATGTCGAGCTCTTGACTTATTATGTCGAGCTCCTGACTAATTAAGTCGAGCGCTCGACTTATTATGTCGAACCCTCGACTTATTTTCTCGAGCCCTCGACTTATTATGTCGAGCGCTCGATTTATTAAGTCGAGCTCTCGACTTATTATGTCGAGTTCTCGACTTATTATCTCGAGCTCTCGACTTATTATGTCGAGCGCTCGACTTATTATGTCGAGCTCTCGACTTATTATGTCGAGCTCTCGACTTATTATGTCGAGCTCTCGACTTATTAAGTCGAGCGCTCGACTTATTATCTCGAGCTGTCGACTTATTATATCGAGCGCTCGACTTATTATGTCGAGCTCTCGACTTATTATGTCGAGCTCTCAACTTGTTAAGTTGAGCGCTCGACTTATTATGTCGAGCATTCGACTTATTATCTCGAGCCGTCGACTTATTTTGTCGATCGCTCGACATATTTTTTTTTCCAATTCCGGATTCTCTGTAGATTGAAATGATATTCAATACATTTGTAACCTCGTATACATGACCCGGCTCTTGAGCCAGGGGATCAGGGGCTTCCTCCGTGTAAAGAACTGCCGGGGGGGGGGGCATCCCCCGTGGTTGATAGGAGAATACCTTGTCGCTGGCGACGGGGTAGAAAGGATCACGCTCTGTGTAGAATAAAGATCCCTTCTGTATATTTCGATACTGAAGAGTAGACCCATTTTCCAATGGCATTCAAAAACCGTTGTCGAGGTTACACATGTATTAAATACCATTTCAATGTACAAAGAATCTGGAATTTGAAAAAAATATGTCGAGCACTCGACATACTTAGTCGAGCGCTTGAGATAATAAGTCGAGAGCTCGACATAATAAGTCGAGCGCTCGACATAATAAGTCAAGCGCTCGAGATAATAAGTCGAGAGCTCGAGATAATAAGTCGAGAGCTCGACATGATAAGTCGAGCGCTCGACATAATAAGTCGAGAGCTCGAGATAATAAGTCGAGCACTCGACATAATAAGTCGAGCACTCGACATAATAATCGAGAGCTCAAGATAATAAGTCGAGCGTTCGACATAATAAGTCGAGCGCTCGACATAATAAGTCGAGAGCTCGACATAATAAGTCGAGCGCTCGACATAATGTTATAAAAAAATAAAATTTTGTGTGTCCTAAATGTACCACCGTAAGTATTTAAAACATATTTCGGATGTTTTTTTTTGCACATATAAACAGGACTTTTTTACACCAAAGAAGCTAAGGTGAATTCTTATGAATGAAATTTCGTTCATCAACTTCACAATATACTGATTCTGCACCCTATCTGGCTGTAAAGAATTTAAGGTAGGAATCCATGTAGTAAATTTCAGAGTTGTCGGTTAAGATTGATTTTACCAAAGAATCAAACAAGTTTTTGGCTACCATTACCACTAATCATATGCTCTATATACTTGTTCTTCAACATTTTCAAAGAAGTTGTTTCTGAATTAAACAAATGCATTTCAAGGTTATAAACAATTTTGTTGAAGATTTTGTTTTACTTTTTCACACAACCGCCAATTATTTCAAAATTCTGAGATCTTATCTAGCCCATTTTGTAAATTTTTCTTACTTTAAGCATAATGCACATCAAACATACAAAATGCATACATATATTTTATTTGTAGTATTTTTACAGGTATATCATTCTATATTTTTGTACATATTCAAAACAAACTTTAGATTTTCAAGGTATGTGAACCTATTGTCTTTTTTGTTTATTTAACTATTTAATTAGTAGGGTAATTAAATGTATGCAAATCAGGATGACACCAAACTTTGTGCCCCTTTTAGCTGTCATCTTGTATTACCTGACGGTATGGCAGACGCTATTTTGAAAAGGGACTATCCATGGGCAATCGTAACAAGTTTGGTCTAATGGGGGGTTAAGATGTAACGTTTTAATGAGTTTTCTCATAAGATTCAATTTAAAACTATATTCCCAGTTGGCGGTTATTGTGTCGCCTGCATTCACGCAGTGGCGACATATAGGGATCACTATCCGTCGTCTTCCGCGTAACAAAAATTTATGTCTCGGTTTTCTCAGGAACTGTGCATCCCAACTTTCTGCAATTTGGCATGGAGTATCAGTATGGGAACCTATACCGTGTAATAGAGTTTAGGATCTTTCGCATGCCCACTTCCTGTTTGACGGAATTTAGAATATTGTTTGCCTCTTGGAAATTTCTGTCACATTTTTCTCAGGAACCACTGATCCAAGCCTTCTACAATTCAGTATTGAGTATCTGTATAGGGACCTATATCGTGTAATAAAGATTGGGAAAAAAATTTCTGTCGCATTTTACTCAGGAACCACAATTCCCAGCCTTCTGTTATTTAGCATGGATTATCAGTATGGGGACCTATACCATGTAATAGAGTTTTGAATCTCTGGCATGCCCACTTCCAGTTTGACTGAACTTAAAATATTTTTCGAGTCTTGAAAATTTCTGTAACGTTTTTCTCAGACACCACATATCCCTGCATTCTGCAATTTTGCATGGAGTATCAGTATGGGGACCGATAATGTGTAAGAGGGTCTGGGATCTCTTGCATGCCCAATTCCTAATTGACATAACTTACTTTTAGTGTTATTACGCAGGCGACACATGTATTCCGTGGAAGACTTACTACTAAGTATTGGAACATGACGTTTTCTTACATTGAACCAGCCGAGGTCTATCGTGACTCGGCGGTCGTCTCTGGGGAGAAGATATTTTAATGAAGAGTTCATGGACAACGGACAAAAATAACTAAATACCGAAGTTACTGTGAATTTATTTTCTGCATATGCGCATTTCGACAACTTATGCCTCTTCAGTGCAGATAAAATCTAAACGTTTGGAAGACCATAAACCCAGAGAAGTTTAAAAACTGATAGAGAACAAACAACCAATGTAATCTAAAAGTCAAGCCAAAATAAGGTAAAGACGGAGCTTTGCATGAGGGAGATACTCCTTTGTTTTCAACAAAATTTACAAAAATTTAGGTATTGCAAGGTTCCAAATAGTATCGGCTTTCTGGTAAACACCGAAATACTGACTACTGGGATATTGGCAAAAGCTTAATCTGGCTATATCAGGATTGTAGATTGTGCATACTACTTGTAGAATTAAAGGATGACGTGCAGAGGGCTTAAATTCAATCGACCAGCTATTGTGACAGAATTTGGCACCCAATATACACACTCCAGAAGTAGATTCACTAAATTTATTTACCATCGATATCATATGTTGATATCAGATTAATCCTACATGTAATGATATGATAGGAAAATCACACAGTCGCATTCTGGCGCATAGTGAGGAGGATGACCTTCTAGTATGTAAAAACGGACATTCATTCCTCTATAATGATAACTTTTTAGAACCATTTAGTATTGTCTAATCCAAGCTACGCGCCTTCTATGGCAGATCCACCTTCTCTGCTACTCTAGATCTATCACAGTTATCATACTTTCTTTGAAGTATCAGCCATATGGGCCACAAATTTTGCTCTGCCACCATGCTGAACTGTTTCCTGAATTTAACATTTTATCCGCATATGCTAGGTTTCCACAGCCGATCATATCAACTCGATCAACTCGATCATGCTGTTTTATCCCGATCAACGTCATAAAATTCATTGATCGAACTATCATACGACGTCCACGCGACCTTTACCCGATTGAACACTATAACTCGACCATTCTCGATCTCTTTACGATTCACGTACGACGTATACTCGAATCTTATTCGACCAACCAGAGTTTGTCAGATTGAGCCAGATCATAACTCGATTTAACTAGACCTGGTCGCGAGAAGATCGTGAAATTGTCGAGTGTACTCGAGTTTTGTCCTGTTGGTACGTTTGGGGGTAAAATGTTAATTCTAATGCACTTATGTTTGTAAGCCTAATTTGGATTGGATGGGGTCAAAAGTTTGAGGGGGTAAAGTCCACGAATTCCCATCGGAACCAATAGCAAAAACTCACTTTGCGACAGTAAAGTCTACGATTTACCCCCTCAGATCTTAAATTACAGTATGGTTATCTCTTAAATGTAGGAAACAGTTCAGCATGGTGGTAGAGCAGCAAAATTTGTGGCCCATGTTGCTGATGCTTCAAAGAGAGGATGTGATAGATCTAGAGTAGTAGAGAAGGCGGATCTGACACAGAAGGCGCGTAATAGTTCAAAGTCATCATTATAGAGAAATGAATGTTCTCTTCAACATACTCGCAGGTCATCCTTCTCATCTTGCGTCATAATGCGACCGGGTGATTTTCCTATCATTACATGTAGGACTAATCTGATGACATACCATCACATGATTTCGATACAAATACAAAAAATAACATGGTACATATGTGGAAAAAATGGCATTCTAATTTACCAGGAGGAGACATTTCTTATTTATACAATTTATAAATTTACACAAATTTTGAAGTTGTACATTATTTGCAGTCGAGAACATGGTTAAATTTTACTGTATTTACTTTATTGCAATATATTTCCGAAAGATATCTTTTCCTTGCATAACGAAAAAAGTCACAAGATAAAATATAGTGGAACTCATCTCCAATATCTATTAAAGGAATGCTGTGCCACCTTCCCGTCTCAACCGGTAGTCGATCATTTCCACATCTAAATTTACAGTATGTAAACAAAATATTAAATGGAAGAATTGTCAAGTATTTATCGAATTCCAGATTTATAATGCAGATTCTATAGTTAAATCCTTTTGACGATGCATTAATTTCGGCCGTCCAATATTTTTTAAATTGATCTTTTTATTTTTGTTCAACAGATAATAAAATACATTCTTTGTTTTATACCTCTGGTTGATGCCATATATTTGACATACCATAATTATCAAAAATACTTTAAATGAATGACATCCATTTTTTATCATATCCATAGTTTAATTTTAAACGTTACATCTGACACCCTAAGGCAATAAGATCAAACTTGTCACGTCACGATTGCCCTTGGATGGTTTACAAGATGACAGCCAAAAGGGGCACAAAGTTTAACAATGTGACCGAAGGATCTTCTCTTAATTCAATGTACCAATTCCAGCCAAAATTGCAATTGGTCAAAATAGTCCTTGGATGTTCCTCTTTGAAAATAGAGTCTATCTTGTCTGCATGCAATCCAAAGATGGCCGACAACGGGGAACATAATTCAAAATTCAACCCTCCTTGAATATCCATTCAAAGATCTTCTACTCAGAAACTTCTTTGCCAATTGACCGAAATTGAAAACAATAGCCCCTGGCTTGTCCCCACGTGACATAGTATCCGACAGATTTTCATCATATCAAATATGATCATCAGCCAAACTTGATCACAATAGTCATTGAAAGCGAAGTAAGGGCCTATCGAGACACTGAGGCTCTTGAAAGACTCGTGTGATTTTGTGAAAAGATGACATGCTGTCGCGTTAAATCGAGTAAAGGTCGTGATTGTTCGAGTAAAAGTCGGATACAGGTCGGGAAAAATCGGGTTATGGTCGGAAAGATCTTCTATAGAAAAAAAGAAAGAATCGTGTTAGTCGAGTAATGATCGAGTACTAATCGAGTTGATCTGGTAGTGACTCGGCATAAATCGAGAAGCAAATGAGTTACAGTCGAGTAGAAATCGGCATGGTCGGCTAAAATTTTGAAACTCGATCAAGGCAGATCCCTTTTCGACCTCTTCACGACTAACTCGATCAGACCCCGATGAATTCCCGACCAGTTCTCGACATATAATGCACACGACCTCTTCACGATATTTTTTGACATGTTAAAAATATTCGGAAACACAGCTCGAGTACAGCAGAGTTAATAAGATCGCCCCGATTTGGTTAGTAGACCGAACACGAGCATTCCAGATTAGTGTCCCGATCGATGAATATTGATGAATATTCATTGATCGAGTTCGGTCGAGTTGTTTTGATCGGCAGTGTAAACCTACCAATATATATACAAACGTACAAACAAGACAAAACTCGAGTACAATCGACAATTTCACGATCTTCTCACGACCAGGTCTAGTCAAATCGGGTAATGATCTGGCTCAGTCTGACAAAAGTCGGACAAGAGTCGAGCATACGTCGTACATGCATCGTCAAGAGATCGAGAATGGTTGAGTGTTAGTCGTGTTCAATCGGGAAAATATCGAGTGGATGTCGTGAGCTAGCTCGATCAATGAATTTTATGACGTTGATCGGGATAAAGCAGCATGGTCGAGTTGATCGAGTTGATCTGATATATAAACCTAGCATAAAGTATGTTTCAGCGTAATTAATTGAATTAAAGTGCCTCGTAAGAAAAGCAGTGGTCAAGATGCCTGAGCGCGCAGCGCGAGGGCATTTTAACCACCCCTTTTCTTACGAAGCACTCTAATTCAATTGAATGCTCTGAGCCATTCTTTAGCTGACTTAAAGATCGTTTAAGTACGAAAAAATCATCAATGTTTATGTCGGAAAATAAATACTGACACCCCGCCATGAAAAAAGAATCGTCACCTCGTGTTTTTTTTTTTTTTTGTTGTTTTTGTTGTTTTTGGTTTTTTTATCAGTTTATTAAGGCTAGGTGCATTAATTGGTTAATAAATGTAATTTTTTTGTTCTTCATACGAAAAAGTTTTCATTTTTTATGATCTTGTGTCAGATTTTCGAATATTTTTATTTTAAAACCACCGCTTTGATTGTATTTGAAACATTACCCGAGTTATCGATTTTCTGACATCTATTCGTCAAGTACTAAAGTCAGTGAGAACCGAACCGTCGGTCTAGAACGAACAATCCAAGAACACACACATGTACAAAAATGAACAACACGGACCCAATAAAAACCATGGGTGAGATCAGGTGCACCGGTAGAGTAAGCATCTCCTGCTTCTTATAAGACACCCGCCGTGTTGAACATGTCAACTCCGGTAGTAAAGTCAAATCCGGTAGAGGAAAAACAAACTTTAGTGGCAAAGAGAAAGATCTGTTGTCATCTGGGAAACAGATTCCCCATAGCGGTCCACAAGATCGTGATGTCGACCGTAAAACTTCTGTAGTGATGACCTCAAGTAATGGGCAGTATACCCTTGCTTAAGTATCCTATTTGTAAGCAACCGACCTCTATCAAGGTAGTCACTGTATCGACCACAGGCCCTTGAGTAGCGAATGAGTTGAGAGATGTAAACTCCATATGCCGGTGCTTTTGGAATGTTGCTACAAAGAAAAGGGAAGGTAACTAATGGAAAAGTGAAGTCATCGCGTTTGTCATAAAGCCTAGTTTATAGTGTACCTCTGTTGTCAATTTCAAGATGAAGGTCGAGGAACGAGGCTGATGTGGACGTATCTATAGTATCCTTAATTACGAGCTCTTTTGGATAGATAAGATGAAGAAAATTACCGAAGCGAGGGTTGTATAGAGATTAAATATTATCTATATAACGGAAGCTGAAATTTCATTGCACTAATTTAGCTGTGAGGTAATATCAAAGTCATTTGAATACCTTGCTATTACAGAAAGCTAGCGTAGGTTTGATCCTTGGACCGGGTTTTTTTTCCTACAAAAAACTTAAACTTCATCTAATATTTATGTGAAAAAATGACAGAAGGTCAAAGTTAAGCACACGACATATCAATGAATATGCATAAAAATTAATGAGGTAGAAGTACTTAATTCGGGGTAAGTAAATAGTTTGAGTTAAATTATCAGTTAAAGTGCTTCGAAATCGAGAAAATCAAAGAAAAGACAAAGGAGAGTTGGAATAGTCCAAGACACTTTGGGGACGACAATTTGATTTTCAGGGAGAGCTTGGGCGATTTTGCTTAGAAAATTTATTTAATCTCGGACAAATTATTATTTTTTTCACAAAATGCCACATCACATTATTTATTTTCACTTGCAACAAAAAAAATTCTTCTTCAAATCAAAATTAAATTATTTATTTTCATGGCAAGTCAGATTAGAATATTTATTTTCACAGGCATCAAGATTATATTATTTATTTACAAGATCGCCTAAGCCCCCCCNCCCCCCCCCCCCACCCCGAAAATCAAATCTTAGAAGAGTTAAAGTGTCATGAATAACCTAAGAAATGCTCATTACAGGTCTTTCAGAAGTGTTTATTTCTTTCCATGGTGGCTTTAAATAATATATTGTAGAAGATCTATTGAAACCGGGGCCGTGTTAACGAAGCTTTCTTAGAACTAAGAAATGTCTTAAGATAGTCTTATGACATATTTTAACCCTAAGTGAGGTTAACGAACGAGACCTAAATTAACATATATCATAAAATCAATCCTAAATTTAGGACACCAAAATAGGGGTCCTAAGAGTGTCTTAAGTTAAAGATATTGACCAAAAAGCACTATTTTCCACTTCTGTACATCGGATTCGGGTGCAACTGATCAAATTATTAGCCGTAGGTACTCCAACGAAGAATTTTGTAAGCAAAGTTTGATGAATTGCACAAATACAAAATGATGACATGATGTATGAAGACGCACGTTAAGTGTTGTATTTAAATTAAAACCTATACTTTTTAACTGCAAAGTTTCAAATAGATTCATGAATGCACGTAGGTGCACTTCAATTTTAACTTTTACGTGTTTTTGCAGTTTTCTGGAATTTTCTGCTGGTCGTCGAGAATCATGTAGCGTTTTAGTTTTACAGTGTATTATAGTGTATCATATGTCGCTGTCTCTCACTGTTCATGTTTATTTCAGACATCATTGAATGTATATAAAATGGAAAATTAAGAATAAAACAAAAGATATTAAAAATATTTAGGAAAAAAATATATTTAGAATTTAGAATGTTGATGTCCCGGCGTTTAATATCTGCAGTGTCGTTATCTTTTCGCATAAGGGAACATTATGACCGCTCAAATCTGTTCTAAAAGTATTGGTTTGATGTATGTCTGAATACGACACCCCATTATTGAGTAAAAAAACTTGCACAAACATTTGCAACATTATGTAAGTTTTTCCTTTACTAAATATAGCAAAATTATGTAAAAAATCAGAAAACGCACCAAAAGTGCGAAAGCCGAGTTGCGATTAATTGTTATTTTCATAAGTACATCATCCGATATGCAAATAGTTGTATATATATATATAAGTATAAGTATTCTTTTATTTCAATCAGAGACTTATAATGGAACTGTCGCAATTTAGCTAAAAATTTGGACAGGGGTTATAGTACAAGTCAAAACATTCCAAGTCCAAAACTTGGAGCAGGGGTCCCCCTTAAAATCTAATACTTTCCTAAAAATTTCAGTCTTCTAGTTTGGTATCCATGGCAACTGAAAGTTCCACTATCTATTATAACTCATTTCAGACCACCGACTATAAAAACATAGAAAGCAGCCACAGCCTGCTAAGCTCACCTTGTTGTGCAGCATCGTCACATGTTGCACATGTCAGTAAAAGGAATGGACTAAAATTAATCTTTTTAACAGATTCAGTCATGCATAAAATGTAGATTACAGAATGCGTCCAAAGCATGCATTGTTGTTGTCATCCCAAAATGCATCATATATACCGAAATGGTTGCTAAGAGACATGTCAGAAAGCGGGAATGGACTTTAACCATTATACCTAACCAAGTTGCTCATGCGTTTATGGTTGATGTGGGCAATGTCAGTAAGCAGGAGTGGACTTTAACCATTCTACCTAACCAAGTCGCTCATGCGTAAAATGTAGGTCACAGACAGCATCCGAAGCATGCATTGTTGTTGTCATCCCAAAGTGGATCTTACATACCAATATGGTTGATGTGAGACATGTCAGTAATTGGAAATGGACTTTAACTATTCTACCTAATCAGGTCGCTCATGCGTAAAATGTAGGTCAGAGACAGCATCCGAAGCATGCATCGTTGTTGTCATCCCAAAATGCATCATACATACAAGTATGGCTGATGTTGGCCATGTCAGTAAGCGGGAATGGACTTTAACCATTTTACCTAACCAAGTAGCTCATGCGTAAAATGTTGGTCAGAGACAGCATCCGAAGCATGCATTCCAGTCATCATCCCAAAATGCATCAGGCATACCAATATGGTTGATGTGGGGCATGTCAGTAAGCAAAAATGGACCTTAACCATTCTTCCTAACCGGACGCGGACACTAGGGCTGTCACATAAGCCCCCTCATTCGTGAGGTGAGCTAAAAATTGGGCAGGGGTTTCCCTTATAATCCAGGTAATACATATTGGTGAAATCAAAACATTCCAAGTCCTCCTTTAAAAAAAATGGCAGGGGTTCCCCTTATAATCTAGCTTATACATATTTCTGAAATTGTGATGAAAAATATGAAGCAGAATCCTTTTTTTCGAAGATTCACTGTTCTCGTCTGGTTTCCATGGTATCTGAAAGCTCCATCATCCATTAAGACCCATTTCAGACCACCATTCAAAAAAATTTGGGCAGGGGTTCCCCTCATAACCCAGTTTATACATATTGCTGAAATAATAACATTCCAAGTCTCCCTTTAAAAAATGGTAAGAGTTCTCCCTTTAATCTAGTTCATACATATTTCCCACATTGAGAAGAAAAATACTTTTTTCAAAGATTCAATGATTTGGTTTTGTTTCAGTCCACTATCCATTAAAGCCCATTTCAGGCCACGTTTAAAAAAAAAACAATTGGACAGGGGTTCCCCTTATAATCTAGGCAATTCATATTGCTGAAACCGAGTTTCAGTAAATTTACCAAAAAATTAGAATACACAAATGTAATTTTTTCATCTAAGATTTTTCTTAAACTGGAAATTGCAAAAGACTTTTAGAAATATTGAATATTTCATCACATTATATTTATTACCTCCCTTTTTAAATTTTGACTTTTAATTATATCTCATTTTTTTAAGTTAATGAAACGTAAAAAAGTGTGTTGGTGTACATAATTAGAACTTATAAATGAATTGAACATGTTCTAGCAATAAAAAGAGTACTTTGTATGAACAATTATTTTTTTAAAGCTATTTTTGTTTTCAAAAAATACCTAACATGTGATTTAGGCTTAAATTCCTGATGTTTAATTTTTATCTATTTTTAGAAGTTGTGACCCTGACTTTTGTCGCACAAACCTAAAAAAATGACAGGGTTCCTCCTCTGATCTTTTTGATATGTCAAGTGGTTCTCAAGATACAGCAAAATTCGAAACACATGCGCGTTTCATAAAACGGCCTATAAAACAATGTGCACGATCTCTGTGTTATATGTCAATAAATCATACGTCAATCATATGCTATTAAATTGATATTCGCCTAACGAATAAAGAGGGCGTTCTGTACGTCAATCAATTATCTGTCAAATTCATTGATCTTCATATATGTTTATTTCTTTGTTGGGTTATTTATGTTTCTTTTGTGTAATGCTTAAAAAATAAAAAGACATTATTTTTGCAATGATCAGAAAGTAATTAGTCGAAAAGCCGGTATCGAAAGTATGATAATATACATGCATGTTTTATAAAATATGCAAATTTTGAAATTCTTGAAACAGTTTTTATAAGGATTTCAGAACGACAATCATTCATCACTTTCCCGTTTCAAGGGAGGAAAATATATTTTATTAAGGAGGTTTGCTCCTCATGTTTTGGGATTTCTGTCAGATTTTCGGAATTCTCTGGTTTTATCCATCTAAAAGCATTATAATTTTTTGCCCATGGACCACCTTATTTTTTCCCATAATTTCATTTTTTACATCTTTAGGAGCATTCTGTAAGAATTTCATTAAATTTTATTTATTCTGTCACTTCCATTCTTGGTCAAACTTTGCTAATGTTAATCCTATGAAAAATCAGAGGAGTTCAGTTTCCCGCCAAATTTTCAATCACTTAAATCTCAAAAACGAGATCATCAACCTATTAATTTTTTTCACTTAAATTACTTCTTTTTTAATTTTCTAACAAAAAATCACATTTATTTGAAATCCTATTTATTTTCAAATAGAGTAGCGAACCCCCTTAAGACTTTTAAAGCGGTCGTATTTCCACTTTCATAGGCTAACTTTTCAGCGGCTCCAGCGTCATGTCATATATACTTTCCCGTCTTCCCGTAAACCTTTTTTTTGTCACGATCCCGTTTTCCGTTTGCCTAAAACGCAACCCTACTTCCCGCTCATACCGCAACACAATCAGTTCTGGTTATACCCCTTCTCAAGCTATTGATGGCGGTATATCGTGGCAAACCTTTTCTACTGCATATAAAGTATGGAATTTTGTATACATCACCCGAGTGCTGTGTAGATATATTTATTCAAATTCATGCACCACGGGCATTTATTCTTGCAGATGAAGAACGGCAATACAATCATCCTTTGCACGTTGCAGACATGCATATAATTTGTAAAAGTATTTTGTTTTGTTTTGTTTTTTGTTTTTTTTTTATTTTGCTTTTGTATTTTTGTTTGTTTTTTTTCTTTTTTTTGTTTTTGTTTATTTGCACCCACATTTTATATTATTTTGTCAATATTGATACATTCTGTTTTAAACAAGAATTTAAATGTTTGGAATATTAGTGGCATATAGAAAAAAAAATAGTAAGTAATAGACATTCACAGTGAAAATGATGTGCGCAGCAATGTGTTGTTATCTGTGGATCCAGATCTCAGAAATCGAGAGTAGTAGGAAAATGAAAATTCTGCCGCACCAGGGGAAATCCTGCATAGGACCCCCACCCTCGACGGCCAAATGCAAACGGACGGCACTCCTATTGACCATAGGGTAAGTACAAGAAATTTGACTTTCCTACAAAATGGATTCGTCGAAATCTCCCAAGATGGGGGTGACGACTTTATCAGCGAAGACGCCTTTCAGGAGAGGATGCAGGACCAGAATCAGGAAGCCCTCAAATGGAAGGACTTGCCCACAGAAGTGATCTATTAGATAAGTGGAAGGAAAATTTGGCAAAAGCAAAATCCTCACTCTAAAAAAAATCGAGAAGGGGAGACCACCAACGCATGGGCCTGTCCCACGCTCAACAAAGAAAAGGGTCCCTTGCAAGGAGCTTTCGTTCGGAGCACCGGATTCAAGCTGAGCAAGAAATCCAATCAGCACTACCTCTCATACGATCTGGTTAAGAAGTAAAAAAAACTACGAGAGGACCCAAAATTTCCCAATCCAAAACGGATTGGGAAATTTTTTTATGTGGAGGGTTCGGGAATGAACGGCGCATGCGCATTCAATTATTCACTAATGGGGGCAGAGATTTGACACAACTGATCCTTCTCATCGTAATAATTTTTCTGGCAGACTGCAGGAGCACAATCTTCACCTGCCAGCTGGGACCTGTAGGTTTTGGCTAGTCGCACGGTATTTCGATGCTTCTTCTTCTTGGCGACTCAGCGCGAGATCAAGGACAGGATCATATTTCCCGTAGCACATAAGCAGGCGAGGGAACCGAGGGGAATGGATGCCAAGGCACCCACACCGGTCAGAGCAGACCACATCGTACCACTGGTCAGCAATAGACTGCCCACGGAACACTTGCCATGGCCAGGGCAATGGAGTCGACCTTAACCAGTCGGTTATAGATCTTCAAGGCATGCTCATATCTCTGGATTTCTGAGATGAGCTCCTCTTCCATGTATTCAATATGACTGGCATCCACTTCGTCCATTTATCTAGGGGCCCTAGAGAAGCATGCCTAGCAGGGGGATACTCTTGAAGGGGCTATTGGGGCTAAGGATCAATCCACTACCATCGTAGAGCCGACTTCCACTCTTCAAGTACAATCCATCGCCGTAAGTATTTGGCAAAGTACCTGGGCTGAGATGCAGACCACGACCCTGGGGTTTCACGCGGCATACTTTTCAACCCTTCTTGAGATATAATCCGGATCCCACGGCTTTTTGGATGGCTGCACTACCAAAACCGCTCAAGGCACCCACACCCAAAGCAGGCAGCACGGTTTTGGCAAGCTTGGGTAGCACAGCAGAGGCGAGACCTGCAAGCATGGGGAGAAATCCACCTTCCTTTATATTATACCTCACCTGCTTCGGGCTCATCTCCAAGACCATACCACCCTTACCGCTCTGCAAGAGCTTGGTGATGCGCTGGATCTGCCGTTGAGTGAGGAACATCTTATGCCCACCAGATAGGTTAGCATGTAGCAATCGGACGCTCACGGGGCAACCCTTCTTTGCCGCACGCTGGATCTTCTCTGCCTGACCCTTCGTCAAGTTGAGACCATACTCTTGATAATCCATTTATTTATACCTCACTCAGATGAAAGCGGATGGTGAGATGCTCCCCTCGCAGATCGATGGGGCGACCGTCTTGATCGGCCAGGTAGGTTTGCATTTGATTGATGGTCTTCAGGGTCACGGGTAAGGAGATTAGGTTCTTAGGGGTCTGGATGATCTTCATGCCCGGATCGACCCCTGGAAAGAAACTATAGATGGCGGACTGCTGTGTGCCGTTGACGTAGCTGCCGTGGATGATATCACTATTCACGAGTATGATATTGATGCTGATGATATCGACGATATGCTGACCTTCCACGTATCCATTCGTTCTCCGATCGTAGATATACGTTCGGCGATCGAATCCCAGCACCGTATTCAGGCTATTGGGCACATCGAAATCCACTTGGTAGCTTCTGGCGAGGGTGAGCGTTGCTCTCAGACTCGCGCGGTTGGCATCGAGAAGGATCTTAGCCTAGTGTTTGCAGGGCCGCATTTTCCGCTGGATCTCATCATTGATATCGTCTATGCTGTAGGAGCCGGTGCACAGGGCGATGGGAAACCAGTGGGCACCTTCGTCTGGGGAAAAGCGGAAGGAATTATTTCCGGCATGGATATTAGGGATGGAGTAGTACGTCTCCAGATTCACGAGGGCCATCTCGTAAGATTTCTCCTCGTGCAGTCGGAGGGGTGGATTGAAGCGGGTCAAGATCTGACTATCGTCCCCAGAGACGATGAAGGAGAACCCATGCTTGGGTTCGGTATTAGTGGCAATTTTCAGCAAAAGTGAATCGTGCATTTATTTACAGGTGGTGACGTAGAAAGCGGATACCAGTCTCTGCTTCCAATCTTCCAGGCCGTCGTAGTGCTTCTGGCTTTCACCAGTACGGCGAAGACTTCAGCGGGTCGGATGGCAAACAGTAGTTGAATATGAATTTGTCAATTTATTTACTGCAGTGCTAAGCTTCAGAAGACGACGCTCATTTTCTGACCATCGGATTCGAACTGGAGGATGCGATCGGAGATGACCAAAGCGTAGGTTTTGGTATTGGCGGCGACATTCTGATCGAATCTTACCTTTATATAGACGTCGATCGTTGAGTCCTTCAGGCGCTCGCTCTGCTTGTAGACGTCGATTACGAAGAAGGGATGGAGATCCGTAAAGTCGGCGGGGTGATACCTGGATTGCTCACCAGGTGACCCATATTGAAGAATTTCCAGTGGAAATCGGCGGCTTCCTTATAGAGCCTGGAGATCTTCTTATTCGTGAAGGAGGCACGATGGCCCACGGCAGGATATCTCTGGGAATTCAAAGTGACCCAGATATCATTCACGCGGCAGTGGTCGAAGATGGCGGGGTTGGCTTCTTGATCGTTACTCTTATCGGTTTGGAAGGCGACGATCACCCATCGGGTCTTTCGGGGCTGCTTCGGGTGGAGAGGCGCCAGATGAATTCACGGCTTTCGGGGACACCGATCGAATCGCACTGCCTCATGCGGAAGCCGATATCTAGCTTCACCTCGCTCTCGATGGTCTTATAGAGCCGCAGCTTCTGGTCGTCGGAGGGCATCACGTGGGGGACGAACCAGGAGAGATTGCTGAGGACGATCTTGCCAGGGTCGTTGATATTGGTAGCATTCCGGAAGATGGCGTTATTATCCGATGCGCAGACGAGAGTGAGCTCATGCTTGAATCCATAGACCAGCTTTTCGTAGTCCTGGGCAAAGCCGAAGATATGCTTCAAGGGGATGGTGAAGGAGAAGGATCCCTTATTGGCGGGCTTGGCGATGACGTAGGCCTTGTGCGCGGCAAATCCTAGATTGGCGGCGGCGTCTGCGGAGGTATCCTTGACCAATAGCTGGTTGAGGCCTTGGGACTTGGAGAAATCGTCTGGATAAGTGAGTAGGCCCATTATGGTGGTGGCGACCCGGGGATCGTTCAAATGCTCGATCGTCTGCCCGGAAAGCTTGTAGCTGATGGATTTGAAGAGGTACATCATTGCATTATTGATGAGGGAGATGAGGTTGGCATCGGCATAGGCCTACCCATCACCCTTCTGGAGCCTTCCTTCCAGCAAGAGGTAGCTCTGGGAGGGATGGAGGAAGAGATCGTGCGACTCAATGCTGAGGCGGATCTCGGTGCCGGATCTATTCAGCTGCGTCCCGGTGATGGGATGGTATTCGAAGTATTCGTACTCCTGGACGCTTTCGTCGAAAGTCAGTTCTTCGGTGATAGTAAGCATATAAATATATTTATTTATAGCGCTGGACGAAGTCGTAGATGGTTGCGATGCCGCCACCCGCGATGAGATTATTGAGGTGGGCCTGCTGCTGAGAGGTCCTCTTGGTCTTGGCGGCAGGTGGTGCTCTTGGCTTCTTTTTGCGGGTCACTCGATGAACGACGTGGTCTACGGCCTTCGTCGCTCCTTTCTCCAACTCTGGATGGCTACATTGGAAGCGGCGCTCACGGCCTTGCTTCCCAACGTCTTCGCGGCGGAAGAGGTGAATACTCGTCCGGCCAGACTGGCGATGGTATCGAATAATCCTCGCCCTCCGACTGCATATCTCCGGCGATATCCGTGATTCACTACTAAAGGCATCGTAAATTAATTTAGATGGGCTTTCGGTGCAGCTTCTCGTACTCCACCCTGCTGATATGCTTGGATTTCCTCATGGCGTCGATGATGGCCACGATTTCGTTGCGCACCCTATTATTTCCAGCCTGGTAGGCGGTGGCGCAAAGATCGGATGATCCAGCCACTGGTCGAAGCATTTGGGAAGAAAGACGGTCCAGACCCCACTCCCATACTTATCTTGCTTATAGAGGTACGAGACGATCTCCTTCCACTTCTTGCTTTTGGTAGCCTTGGGGGTCTGCGAGACTGCAGAATTGCCTTGGTACATGGCACTCGATGCTCGTAGGATATCGCCATAGGTATTCAGGTCGTCCACCTCGAAATCTTCGGGATGCTTCATGACCATGAGCTCCCATAGGCCGGGGTACCCCTATAGCGCTCGTCGTGGACGATGATATCGTCACCGTCCCGATCATGATGGCGCCGTCTTCCACTCGCAATCCAAAGGTATGATCGGCTTTGGGAGTCATACTGAGCTGAAGATAATGGGGGGCTCGCGGACCGAGATTGGTAGTCAGTGCTTGCCTGGTGGGTAGTGGGTGGTCGTCGGCTTCGGCGGTGGCAGGAGGAAGGGCAGGCACGGGGGCGGGTAGGGCGAGATCATCGATCTTTTTGGCGATCTGGGAAGCGGTCGCCTTTTGCGTCTCGACGACGGGCTTGAATCTCTTGGATAGGTCACGACTGAGTCCGATCTTATCCAGACGACGCTGCATATCGCTAGCCTGGATACTACGCTTGGTCTCCTGCAGGTCCCTAGCAAGCGCCTCACGCTGCTTAGGATCGGTGATCTTGATGAAAGTCATTTTATTTATAGCATCACGAACGCTATGGGGCGATGGATCGAACGCTATGGGGCGATGGGAGGCGATGGAACGAACGCCCCTAAGCGATGCAACGAACGCTATGGGGCGATGGGGGGGGGCAATGGAACGAACGTCCCTAGGCGATGGAACGAACGCTATGGGGCGTTGGGAGGCGATAGATCGAACGCCCCTAGGCGATGGGAGGTAATGGGACGAGCGTTGATGCATTTGCGGGAGCAGAAAAATTCCACCCTATCCACGTTTTAATGATCGTACTCCCCCACTATCCGGACTTTCACGCCCGATCAGAGGGTGCAAATTTGGGCATGGCAATAATCTCGTGGTGGATGCGTTCCAAAACCTTACCGCGAGCGAACGGAGCTCCACACCGGCAGCACGCCTTAAGATATAGCCTCGAAGGCCTCTTGCATTTATCGCTTGGCAAAATGGAGGGGTACGTGCATTGATGACCGCGAACCGTCTTGATGCAGCACTGGGGTCCGGGCGGCGGCCGTCGGTGGGACCTTCTCTCGAAATCCTGCTCATCGATACAGCGAGCATACCTTTCGGCACCGCATCTTCCGCATCTATATCCCGGATCCATGCCGTAAAAAAGCAATGGCTCCCACTGGTGCTTGCAAGCAGGGGTCTTTGGGAGATTCCCCGAATTCCCGATCCAAGTCCCTTTGATTTTCCAGGAAAAATTCCTGTAAACGATTCATTCTTTATCTTATACTCGAAAGAACTCATCCAGAATGCATCGATACTTTCCATTCGTCTTGGGGCTCGTGAGATCGATGGTCATGAATCCGTGAGGCTTGGCCGAAGAGCGGTTGCAAAGGGTATCGAACTGAGCCGGGGTGAGATCGCTTCAATGGTCCCGGCGGATATGATCGCGATTCTTGGCATCCTGCTCGAAGAGTAAGATGAAGTTGGCATTCTCCCTGATCGATTGCCGCGGTAGCTTGAAGTAATTTTGGAAGAGGTAGAGGCAATCGACGTTATTATGACGCCCGCGCACGTAGTAGTCTTCGCACTTGCTCTGCTTACTGAGCATCAAGTCGTCTAAGACCATGAGATTCTTGCGACAAGGGTCGAGGTCGTGGGGGTCGGGCGCGTCGCTCACCTGCTCGATCCTTGATGGAAAGAAGCTCGCGGATATAGTCTTTCGAAAATCCTTTCCCCAGCGCCCGCCGCAGCAGCTGATAAATGGACTGGTGGAGCGATTTTCCGAAGACGTAGAGTCGATCGTAGTCGAGCCATCCGTCGCGCAGGACGTTATTCAGCAGCATCGTCTTAACGCAGTCCCATTTTCCGATGATCAGACCTCGGTTGAATCGCTGCGGGAGGAGAAAGTGATTATGCCAACTGGCGTTAGGCTCATCGTACGTAAGGTCTTCAACGTCCATTTATCTATATAAATGGCAATGTACTGCTTGAAATGCAAAAGTAAGACGGCGACGCAAGGCTTGAGCGAGGTAATGAACAGAAATGGGAGGCTGCAGAAGGTCGGGAACTGCGCCGTCTGCGGCTCCAAGAAGTCCCAATTTATCGCTGCGTCAGGCGCCGGGCTCTGGAATAAGATGCTCAATCGCATGCTCGTGGAAATGCACTTACCGGGGCATAATTTCACCGGCACAAAGCTTCATAAGCGTCTGAAGGCAGACGGGACCCCCAAACCCTGGTCCATGCCAATCAATCGCGTGTATAAGGCCTCCTATCACCACGATCTCTGCTATGCTCAGCATCAGGATACGGCAGCCCGCAATTCCATCTGCGCTATGACCATGCTCAAGAAACTGGACGGCACCCAGCAGCCCACGGCCCGCGAGCGCATGGATCGAAGTATCGTCAGACCCATCATCGGCACCAAGTTACGATTTGGGTTGGGCGTGAAGAAAAAAAGTAAGATGGTCGGATGAGCTAGCCGAAGAGCTGCATACACCAGTCCGACGAAGAATCGAGAAGCGTCGCGTGGTGGTAGGTGGGATGGACGGGACCTGGGCAGCCGACCTCGTAGATATGAGCGCCTTCTCCCGCGATAATCGAGGATTCAGATACCTCTTGAGCATCATCGACGTCTTCTCCAAGTACGGCTGGTTGGTGCCGCTCAAAGATTAGAAAGGTGTGACGGTGCCAGATGCCTTCCAGACCGTCTTCAAGGATCGCAAGCCCGAGAAGCTATGGACCGATAAGGGCACGGAATTTTATAATCGTGAGATGAAGGATCTACTCCAGAAGCACGACGTTGAGCTCTACTCTACGGAGAATGAGGAGAAATCGAGCGTTGTGGAGCGCTGGAATCGTACCATGAGGGAGAAGATGTTCAAGTACTTCTCAGACAATAGCACGCGCACCTACCTTACCGTCCTGGACGATCTCGTCTGCCAGTATAATACCACCAAGCATCGATCCATCAAAATGACTCCCACCGCCGCCAGGAAGGAAGTCTTCACCATCTTTCAGGCCCTAGCGACGCAGCCGCCGACCTATCGACTCAAGGATTTCCGCGGTGAGGAGATCCAGGGATCTTTCTACGAGCTCGAGCTCCAGCGCACCGATCAGGACGTCTATCGCATCGAGATATCCTGCGGCAGCGAACCAGGGGAGGGGTCAAGGAAATCTTCGTGAAATGGTTGGGTTATCCTAAGTCTTTCAATTCATTGGTCAAAGAGTCCGACTGGCAATAAACCCCTACAAGTAGTCTTTACGGTCCCTCGAAGGAGAGAGACCAGAAAGGCTGTGAAGCTATCCGTGGTGAGACTTGATCTTTTTATCCATGGCTTCGATCCTCCCTTGCATCGCACTGACCGCCTCCTGCCAATTTTTAGCATACCATCCCTTGGTGACCGGCTCGTCTGCTCGGGTCCCTTCTGGTAGATTGTGGATCGCATGCCCTTGCATATCGATATTGCCTTCCATCTTACCACCTGCCATGGGTAGGTACTTTGCCATATATTTCTCAATGCGGTCGAAGCGTTTCTTTTCTTCCTCGAGAGCTTTCTGGGTAGCACCAAGCTCTGCCTCTAGGTCATTGATACTTTTCACGCTCTCCTTCAGCTGCTGATTGACCCATTTCGTCACGGCGTCCGAGCTACCCCGCGGCAATCCAAGACTGGCGATGCGATGATCGTTCATATCGAGATCCTGAAGCATCCGCCAGACGGACGCTTCCTAGAGTGAGATCTAACTTATCCATTTATCTATAGGTCGAAGATGACCTCCTCGAGCGTCCAAACTTCCGTTAGAAGCTTCAAGATGTGCAAACAAAAGTACCCACAGACCACGTCACCGCGACGCTGAGGCTAATCGGTATTATATCGAATCTCCGGCCTCAGATAGTCGACGATTTCGTTGGGAGGAAGCAGGCCGTAAGGATCGAAGTAGACTTTGAGTCCTCCATGCTTATGCCAGCACGTCCAGTGCGTGCAAGAGCCATCGCGATCGTCGTGATTCAGGATGCTGCATTCGATGGAGTGTGGGGTGGGTGGTAGGGCATTGCGCATGAATACCCCTCTGAATCGAAGGATTTTCAGGGCCTTGGCAGCTTCCTCCAGCTCTAGATTCGAGAGGGGCTGGTGGGGGAGGAAGATGCCGTGCACTCGTATGCTGCTCATTTATCCAGGTACGGGCCTCTGCAATTCGATAGTGTCCGTGGGCGAGGGTGCTGATGCCGTCGGGGAGGATGTGACGCTTGTCGTCTTTGGCGGAGAGCGCGATCTTGTTGATCTCCTCGGCGTAGATCTGGTGGAGATGGCTCCGGAAGATATTCATCTGACGATTGATTTCTTGCTGAGTGGTGAGGCATCGCTTGTAGTCCTCGAAGGCGATGCTGCGCTAAATGACGCTCTTGATGACTCCCTTCGCCTTCTTGGTGGTCTCACCGTCATCCACCTTGAAAACGTATAGCTTCGCCAGGAGCCCCATGAATTCGGTCATGGCCTTGCCACCGCACTCGTCCTTAAATACCCCGATGATCTTGTTCATGCCGGTGGGGATGCCGGAGGGATGCTCGTCCGGGTAGTTGGACGTATCAAATTTGGCCTGGACGTTCGGAGCGATATCCTGGTAGAATTCGTCAGTCTTGATCTCATAGGCCAAGCTGTCTGTGTCGGTGAAGAGAAGCCGTGCGCGATCACCGTACATCTTCCTCATAAATCCATAGTGGAAATTGTACATGAGAAGCTTCGAAATATCCAAGATACAGGCTCCGAGGTAGACCGGCTTATCAAATTTCAGCTTGGTCTTCTTCATACGGACGGCTGCTAGATTCTCGGTGAAGACCACCCGACGTTCGAAATTGGGCTTGGCCATGAGCTTCAGGGCCTGCTTCTCGGTGGTGACCAGCCTGACGTCTACGCGCTTCCGGATATTCTCCATGGTCTCTCCAAAGACTGAATTGACCATGAGCTTGAAGAAATCCTTCTCGGAGTCGGTCTTGGCCTTGGGGCGAAGAGCGGTATTCAGATCCACGTAGTGCTTGAGCCATGGGGATTGCCTGAAGCTGATGACCCGACGGCATTTCTTGCCCATCTCCAAATACATCTTGAGATTTCGATAGTGGAGGGTATATTTTTCACGCTTGCCTAGATGAGGCACGAGCTTGCGATCTCTACGGTCTCGGGCGCGAGAGGTTAGTCGTTGTGGGCGTCGTGATGATCCTGCGGATATTCGAGATCGCATTCTATCATAGCCCCATATTCGTGATCGTCGGGATAGCTGAGAATCTCGTCGATCTCCTCCGGCTCCATCCATTCAAAGTCTCCCGTGGGAAGAGGCTGCGACATCGCCCATCCGTAAAGATTATTGGCATCGAGGTAGGCGAGATACTTGGTGGGCTCGGAGCTATCGTACCTCTCCATGTAGGGGTTGTTGGCCTGAGCATGACGGTGAGAGATCATGGCCACCCCTCCCCTGGTCGCCTGCTCAAACATCATCAGCATGTCCGGATCGGAGAGAAGCTCCAATCTTTGCCCAGTGGTTTTGAGGGCGGCGTCGTAGGACAATCCGGGTGATGTGGATCAAGCCCATAATAAGTCTGGCAGATATCCCTGAAATTCTCGAAGATGTCGGCGAAGGCTTCCTTTGGTGGGAGCTGAGTCTCTTCCAGCTTGGCCTCCCCATCCATATAATCGTAGGGAAATACCCCCTTACTGATCATCAGCTCGTGGCGATCGCCAAATCTTGCTTTCCCGGTCTTGAATTGGTCGGGGTTGAGGTTCTTGGCTAGCTTATCCAGCGAGCCGAGTAAGAAGCGCATCGAATCGATGAACCTCATCTCCAGATCTCTCACCTGCTTGGAGAAGCTGATATATTTCTCATCGGTATTTGGGATGCAATCGGTATTACCCTCAGTGAATCCAAGCTCCTTGACGATGTGGGAATCATACCCGCTCAAGTTGTGGAAGAGGATGGGGACGTGCTTCGGGAGCTGGAAATCCAGATTGCACTGGTTGTGTGCTTCGCCGCGATAATTCCCGGTAAGATGGTCGTGGTCCCGAACCTTATCCCTTCCCAATTTCTCACCGCAAATGTGGCAGTGCGTGCTTTCTTCGAAGCTCTCCTTGTCCTCGTCGGTCATCACCATGGGTTTGGTCTCCTTGTATATCTAACCGATTGCCCGCACTTCCTCTTCGATGCACTCCACGAATTTCTTGGCCGCATCTTCCTCGCAGTAGACGACCGGATCCTTATAGCCCCCATGAGCATATTTCACGTAATAGCAGAACCCCGAGGGGCGCTGAAACTGGTATGCCTTCGTGTAGGAGTAAGATGGATCTGGCTGGCAGGTGATGAGCTTCTCCGTGAAGCACTCAAAGTCCGCATAGATGACGAATGGAGCTCTCATCATCTTTTTGTAATTGTGGAAGGCTATGGCGGCCCCTTCTTCTGGCATCTCGATCCTGACTGCATCCTTCTGGCTGCAATATTCCATATGCTCGTCCAAGATATCCTGCCTGGT
>MJUU01011881.1:0-52487 GCA_002080025.1 Modiolus philippinarum | reverse complement strand
GTGGCTTGAATTGGTTGAGGTGTATTTCTAGCTTCTCGATGTTTCCGAACGTCCACCCACTCCCTTCCCGCATGTACTTTGCCATATTTTCCTTGACCTTCTCCCATCATGAAGGAAATCTCCAATTCGAGGTCGGATGATTGGGTGAGGGTAGTCAGGGCTGATCGGAAGTAAGGAATGATGTAGGTATTTTCTCCAGTCGCGGGGTTGGTCTTAAACCATTTTTGCTAGAAGCACCAAGTGCACCTTCAATCCCTTCTTTTTGGCGAGAGCATCTGAGATGGTGGTGGAGATTGTGCTCTGACTTACTTTGAGAAATGTGGTCACGTCGTGCGACTTTACGGGTTCGATGACGACCGTGCCAAATACGCCATTCAGAGCTTCCCGCCTATCGGTGACCTTGATCTCATCCTCGACTGGGACATTTTTGATATCTTCTTCGACCAGTTGGATCAAATCGCCTGTCTTGAGCTGAGAGTACTTGGTGAGGCCGCGATTCTATGCCAGTGCTTTGAGCTGCTTCTTGCTGAAGACTTCCTGGCGGGCAAATATATGGGTGGTTTTCTCCTCGATGAGCTTCACCAAGGCCTCTTTGTTTTTCCTACTGAACCCCTTCAGACCCTCATCCTTAGCTATTTGGCGGAGGGTCTTCATGGTCTCATTGACCACCATCCTACCCTCGACGGGGATGGGATTCTTCTCTTCCGTCTTGCTTGGTTGCCTAGTATGCCTCCAGCAGAGACTGTCCTTCCCGGGCTTGCTCTTACAGAACTGTCCCTTCTTCCGTTTGAGTGGGTAACCACAGCTGGTCTTCTGGTTCCTTGGTTGATGCTCAAATCGCTGGATTTGCTCCACCCCACAATTTTGACACTGTTGCGTGTGCTCATCCATCTGCACCAGGTGGGGCATTGCAGCACTGATGCTTCTTTTGGGGGGTGGGGGTGCTATCTTCCAAATCTTCTTCATTCTCCAGAAAGAAATCCTGGAACCGATCCATCTTATTTCTTTCGGATGTCATATCTTTATTTATATCAACCTTTGGCATCCTTCCCCTTAAGGTGTCCTGATCCCCACTTTCCTGTGGGACGACTTGTCTGTCAGCGAATAAATATGCCATTCTTGTATTTACCCTATGCTCAATAGGAGTGCCGTCCGTTTGCATTTGGTCGTCGAGGGTGGGGTCCCATGTAGGATTTCCCCTGAAACGGCAGAATTGTCATTTGCCTACTGCTATCGAGGATTCCGATGAGGTGCAAGAAAAGGATAACAGTCGACCAATTTTGTCAATTTTTGCCAGAATTCTACACGAAATAAAAAAGTCCAGAAAAATGTGGTTCCAACTTTTGGAACCTCCTCTGGATCCGCCAATGTGCCAAATTACTGATACAATAAGAATCAATAATAAAACTGAATGAAAAAATATCGTACCGTTATTATTTTCTTATTATTTCTCTTTGTAATTGTACCCGTGGTAACTTTTTCATTTTAAGATTGAAAATTTTATTAAACTCACTGACAGTGTACACTGTAACAAGAGGCAAATACAAAAATACACAATCAGATACATTAAAGTACAAGCAAGTTATCAAACAAAACAGATAAACATAATATTAATATTGCTCAATCATAAATTATAATATACATCAGGTCAAATCACATTTCGATAATAAATATCTGAAGACGACATGAATAACATTCATATCAAGTAGACCGAATTATGCCGAGTGTGTACTTTTTAAATGCCCTGCGTAGATTATAACAGAATTTTTAACTAAAGGATAATACGTTTTTCTATTCAAAAGTACAATGAGCAGATTTACATATGGATAGTAAAATAGTGAAAATTATAAATGAAGGACTTTAAACTTCTCTCTTCGGAGAAGTAAACTTTTAAGATTTTCAAGTATATACAATGCGATATGTGAAGTACATGCCAAACAAGATGTTTTTGAAGGAATCAACAGAAACAGGCATTTTTATGTATTTTTCTTTGTCTGCTGTCATGATCCATAGTGGATATGTCGTAAGTTTTTGTTGTGTTTTTTTCTGTTTTTTTATTTGTTTAGTTTTTGATTTGTTTTTGTTTTTGTAAAACTCCAAATGTTAGCACTACAAGTAAACTTCAGGACCACCTGCATACAAAGCGTCATCATATTATTTTATTTTACTCAAACCTGAATCCCGGGACATGGATACTATCATGTCATAATTTTGGGTACTCTTCTTAATTTGTATTTATTTACGTAGAAGACACTGGTCATTTTTTAATCGTTCAAAATGACATTCGGAAATCCGACTAGCTTTCTCATCTTAAATGCATTAAGATAAAAAAAAAATACATAACACTCGCAAAAAACAACACCAAAACGAACAAACAAATTAAGTTAGAGTTATAGTACTATTTACACAGTACAACACTCTGATATTCGCACAGTTACGAGTCGGCAAATGGCCGACGAGTATGCGGGGCGAATATCAGAGTGTTGTACTGTGTAAATCGTACTACAACGAGCTTGTAGCTTGATTGGCTACATAGTTTGTCGATTGACAGCGGAGAAAATTGACTGAGACGTAGCGCGTGCGTTGTTGTTCTTTCCCGCAAAATATTTTCCCGCATTTCGTGCAGCAAAAGTTTACTTTTGTACAGAATGGCGAAGCTACCAGACGTAGACTTTTTGTACGTTATCAATGAAATTGATGATTTTGCATTTTCCAAGGCCTGTGAGCAAATAGAAAAGGAACATTTTGTCGTGGAAACCCTTAGTGAATTATCAATGGAAAACGATAATGAAAATGCCGCGTTATCCAAGTGCTACGACGATGCAATGGGGATATATGAATTGGTGTATTTGAAATATCCCTTCTTTACGCTTCATCGTATCTATCCTTCGTTTGACCTGTGGTCATTTTGAATATTGTATGTGTCACGTGATGAAATCGGATTCGGGCATTTATCTTCTAATTCCGCGTGTTTGACCGGAAACGTTAAGAGTAATCAAACGTAATTTTTCCGTCTAAGATTAAATTTTATTTTATCACGTGACAATTACAATATTCAAAATGGCCACAGGTCAAACGAAGGATAGATGCGATGAAGCGTAAATTGAGGCATGGGAGGGATATTTCATATCTACGGTACTTGAAACTTTGATAAAAGTGAAGAAAAATAGTTCCGATTTCCATCGGTATGCGCTTCTCCAAGGTCTAAAGCGGGAAACCCTTGAAATCTCAAGGCAAACAATTTGACTGCGAATCTACAGCTTTTGAACGGCCCCAGATTCTGTCTCTATGGGGCAACAGCAAAAATTAAAAAATAAGAATAAAAGTCCAAATAGAAAAGATAAACGATAAATAGGTAATATTTGCACCATAGAGACAGAAGAATTCGGTCTAGAAGCGAGTACCCACCACGTTCATTGTACTACATAATTTGTGGATTATTACGTTCTCTACGGGACAGTAATGTCCACGACAAGAACTTTCTAGATGGGAAAGACTTCCGATTTGCAGAATTTCGTAAGATTCTTGATTCTCGAATGAAACAACTGTTAAGCAGATGCCTGGGAACGAAAGTTCGAAAAGCCGACCAAATTTTGCCAAAAGATGAAAATCAAATTTGGGAAAAAGGGGTTTTTGGAGACCACAGTAGCGATGCACTGCAGTTTACAATGTTTTTTTTTTATAATTGTAAATTGTTCGGTTTACGTGGTTATGATGAACACCACGAATTAGACTGTGATCACTTTGGCATGGAGAAGACAGGACTGGAAAATATGTAGAGTTTACTGGAAGATCATCGAAAACCTACAAAGGAGGATTGGCACAGAGACAACTAACCAACAAAAGTATCAAACATTATTGTGAATCAGGTACATGTTATTTCATTTTGAAACATATTCATAAGGCTAGATAAGTATTTATTTCATAAATTATAAAATCCGCTCTAAATTAATACCTCCTTGCTGTTTTTTTTTACCCCGACACACGATATGCGATTTAAAATCAATATATGCGATTGTTGAAAAAAAATCATTTTTACTGTCAGTCGTTAACATTATAGATTTTATGACAGTAATAATTCCTTTATCGGAATCGCATCTATTGTTTAGACTGATAATGATCCCGTCGATTCGCACTTGGTGGATTGTGCTTATAGGTCATAAGTTTTCGCAGCGATGATATAAATGCTTATTAAGTAGTTTCATTGTACAAAAAACTTCCATTTGTTTCGTTTTACGGTCCGATTTAATTAAAAACGCTTAATTCGTGAAAAAAAAAAGTATAATTGTCACTGTTTCTAAAAAAATGGAAAACCGTTTAGTTAAGAAAACGAAATAGATAAATAGATAAAATAACAAAAAAAAAAAGACATACAAAATCATAAATACACAATGTACATGTACGGAAAAAAAATATCGGTTTAAAAAAAACGAAAAAAAAAAAAAAAACAGAAAACAAAAAAAAAATTAATAATGTATTTTTAATGATTTATAAACCAAGACATTTTTTTCTTTTCAGGAGATCGATGCATTGCTGACTATTATGATAAGTATCTCCTTGCTCTAGGAAAGACGGGAAGGTTTTACAGACGCCCGATGATCGGAACAGAAGCACCAAAATACGGGAGTCAAACCGTTGGTATTAACAAACTTAAAACTATAATGAAAGAGATCGCTGAACGGGCCGATATTAAAGGGAACTTTACAAATCATTCAGGAAAGAGAACATGTGCAACTCAGTTGTACATGTCCAGAGTTGCGGAGCAAGAGATAATGGCGAGAACAGGCCACCGTTCCGAGAAGGCTACAAAGAAATACAAGCAATCCAGCAATGAAATATGCAAACAAGTCTCTGCTGTGCTTGATCCGCCGACATTAAAACGAAAAGCTGAAAAAAGGGAAGAACCAATGGAGAGTAGCGATGTTGTGTGGGAAATAAATCAAATACGCAACCGAGTCAGATGATCGTGACGTTCCCATGCGGGATTTAACAAATGGTGCAACTTTCAATATTGCAATATTTCGTTTAAATTTTAAAAAATTGAAGTTGAATTTCAATAAATTTGGAGTTTACATTCGTGGAAATATTTTCTGTGATTTTTAAGACAACTACTTTGTTTATTTAATATGTTAAACTAATACAAAGGAATTGTGTAATAATTATGAATTGAGTTTTATCTTTATTTTGTTCAACACCAGCGATTTACAGTATTGTGCATATTCGTTGCAAGGAAACCGGCTTTGGTTGAGATTTTTTATTTAATTCTAGGGCGGTTTTAATTAAAAGCATATACATATCTGAACCAAAACTGATTTTGTTGCATCATTTATGTGCATCTTTTACAGAAAAGTCGTATAACAACAGTTTTATTAGAATGTTGTAGTATGGGCTGGCCATACTACAACAGGCCAAATTCGGATGTTGTAGCACTCTTAGGCTCCGCCCCATGCTGGGTTATCAGGATTTATTGAACACTGAACTTCAAAGAAAAATTTGAAACATCATGATACAATATTGAAGAGAGAAATCAGGTTCCACTTGCTGATTTAAATTTAGAATTGCACATGTAAGACATCCATATAAGAATAAACCTAAAATTGTATGATTTTGAGATCAATATGAATTGCAAAAGAAATCTTTCTTCCAAATTATTTCACTCAAAATCACTGTTGTCAAAACATTTTGCGGCGACCTGATGCCCTGCATCAAGTTTTAACTTGTAGTATATTGAAAGGTGTTGATGGTGGTACATGTTTTGCAAATTGCGTGGGGGTAAGGTAAACCCTCTCAGGTAATTTGCAATCAGGTGACCTGTTTGACATCTCAAATTGTATTTACAATCAGGACAAAGATTGACCTAGCCAAGGATGTATATTTACGTCCTTGAGCTAGCTAATGAGATTGTTTTGTATGTACAACACATAACAGGAAATAAGTAAATAAATAACAACAGAAACATAAAAAATTTAAAAATATAAAAAATAAAAAAATAAAAAATAATAAATTAATGTCCTTTATTTGAAAACAATATTTACAACAATAAGTTACAATAAGTTCGAATTATCAAAACTTAGTTTGTACTTCTTTATATTTCTGAATAACCACGGATTATAAAGGAAAAACGGCATTTAGTTGTGTATTTCAAAACTGGTTCTTACTGACAAAACGGTTTCATATATTGACAAGCCATTCCCTGTATTAAAAGTTGAAACACGGAATTTCAATATGCGAAAAGAAATTGTAAGTGGTCTTTAAGATATGAAATTTAAAAAATGACCAATTTTACATACAAATGCACTAGCATTATCGACCGGAACTTACCAGTAAATGATAAGGGGAGCTAACTGTGCATTATGAAACAGTCCCAATGGACATAGGAACATAGGAATAAATAATTTTTCCAAGGCAAAATCACCCAAGCCCCCCCCCCCCCCCAATGAAAATCAAATGGTCGTCCCCTAGTAAGAAGGCCATTTTTGTTGTTACCTGTTGACATTTCGGTATATATAATACAATTGTTGCATATGCATATTGCTCTGTGAACATGTAAAAGAAATAATTCACGGGGGGCGGGAATATTTGCGATTTTACCACTGGTTGGCCCTTTATGACAAACATTTTACCCTGAGCGTATGCGAGAGGTAAAATAGGCATAAAGTGTTACATTGCAGACAAAATTAAAAATGCACAATATTTGAAGATCATGCATTCAAGTTTGGACCTTAGAAAAAAAAAGTGCAATATTTTGAAAACCGTATCATGGATCACAAAGGTATTTCATCTTCAAATCAGTAGCCAGGTGAGCGATATGGGCTCTGTCGGTCTTGTGTTTCCTGTTGTCCCTTTTATTTCATTGAAGTCTCTTGTGAAATCTCTACTACTCATGGGTTATTGATTCTCTTGGTATGTTGTAGATCCTTTTAATTTCTCCCATCGTTGTTTTCATCTCCATGCGGTTAATGTGTATTCTATCGCTGTGCGTGAATCGTTACTCATTTGTATAGAACACCGTTTGTTTGTTTGTTTTTGTTTTCCTTTATGTTTGTTTGCTTCCTGTTTTTGTATTTGTTTTATTTTTTTTTCGTTATTTTCTTTTTTTTCTTTTTTTTGTTTGTATTTTTGTTTGTTTTGTTTTGTTTTTGTGTTTGTTTTTATTTTGTTTTGTTTTGTTTTGTTTTGTTTTTGTTTTTGTTTTTGTTTTTTTTTTTTGGGGGGGGGGTCTGTTTACATATGAAAAAAAAGTTTGAACTGATCGCCGACAAGGGACATATAGCTATGAAAAATAAAGGAAAACGACCAGAACTGGTCTTTGAACTTCCTTGAGATATCAAAAAGAAAAGGTTGTAGAATATATTATCAAAATCTTATGACAAATATATGTGACAAGGCAGACGGATGACGTGGAGACGGTGTATTTACAATACTTTGCACAACTTAAGTTTCTTCATTGCTATTACTGTCTGGTATATGAAATACATTGAAACCTCAGCAATACATTCAAACAAAATTCATACCAGTTACGGATATCTTCATTTCCAGTTACGGACATCTACGAAAATTTATTTTCTTCAGTTACCGACATCCTCGTGGTTTTTTTGTACTGCTATTTTCTCTACTCAGCGATTAAATAATTTACGAAACCTGTAAGCTTCCAATTCTTAATTGGGAAATGTATCAAATAAGACATAAAACATGGCGGAATTATCTTTTATTATTAAAAAATCGACCATCGAAATATTAAGCCGAAACGGGTCCGCCATCCTGGGATATCGGTAACTGCAGTTACCGATATCACATTTACCCCAGTGTATGTTGTCGGGCTATTGACAGTTATGTATCGTGAAATTTCCTTTGAGCCAGAATATGAAGCACAGGGGCGAATGAGCGTTAGCGAACGATCGCTCAGGTTCAAATTCTGGCGAGCGAGATGATAATTTACAATATTACGTCATAACATGAAAACATATAATTTTTTTGGAGAGCAAACCCTCCCGCAATTTTGTCGGTTTTTTTCTGTGCTACTCCTACCGACCCATAGTTTTTAAAAAAAAAAGGGGGGGGCGAAACCAAATTTTCAGAAAAACCCTTAGGAATTTTAAATATTTTCCAACCTAAGGGGGCGCTGAAATCGCTTTACAGACGTTCTATGTTTGGTAGACGACCCTACGGACTCGAGGTGCGGGAAGTGTGACATGACAGCATACCGGTAGTAGATCTGAATAACCAGTAAATCTACTTTATGTTCTCCTTCGCTTCGCTCATCCGAACATTAAATATTTCTTAACTAAATAAAGGCTAAAACACCAATCAGGGTATGAGTTCCACACTAAACAGCTAGTGCAAAAAATTTAATTACAAAATTGAAAAAAAAAAACAAATCTGGCTTGAACTCTTTGGCAGGAACAATATGGTAAACACATACAAAGTAATCTACAACGAGAAAAGAGAAAACAATATACATGTATGTGTGAAATATTAAAAACTGATACAATAAACCTGTCGAACTGGTTTAGTGTGGAAACCTCGATAGCTTACATTGCTTTTATACTCCTGCCGCATTACTTCTAAAATACTACGCGCATAAAATAAAAAACGGTTAAAAATATTAAAGTCTTTAACCGTTTAGAAATTGACATTATGTTCTCCTTCGCTCCGCTCATCCGAACATAAAATATTTCTAAACTAAATAAAGACTAAAACACCAATCAGGGTATGAGTTCCACACTAAACAGCTCGACAATACAAAGACACGGTAGATTTATTATGAAATTGGGAAATATATGAAATAAAAGTTGTCCTCAGTTTTTTGAAACTGCACTTGTTTCCGATTGATTACTGGATGCAACCATTTTTTTATTCTGATCTCCGTCTCTGGCGTGAATTTAACAACCTATCTGAAATGGAGTTGCTTGCCTCAGCTGTAGTACCGGCGCATCCGAGACTGTGAAGACCAAACCGATTTTTGTAAAACCCAGTTGTTATAATGCTTCTAATGCAATTTCCCTAGCTCTTGTGTAAGATAAAGATTTATTTTCTGAATGAAATGGGAACCTTCAAAAATTGAAATGATATGAAATAATAATGACTTTTAACGAATATAATCAATGATAATGTACCAATTGGAAGTGAAGCATATGTCATTTTAACAAATATATCTCAACACTGAATATGAAATAATGATTTCTATGAATATGTAGCCCAAACGGGGACTTGAACATATATAAACTTTCGCAAATTTAACTAAACACACTGAACTGATAGGAAATAGTACTGACTTTCAGCGGTATATGAATAATAGACGGGACTTAAACGTGTATAAACTTTCACAAATTTAACTCAACAGACTGAATTGATATGAAATATGACTTGTTCTCTATATACGAAGCCCAAAAGGACTTAAAGACCAAACCAACTATTGTTTATACGCACAACGCAGCGCATTGTCATTGTTCTGTAAGACGTCTATGACGTCGCATCGTGTGGAAGATCAACAGAGTGACATACAGATGAAAACTTTTGCATCAGATAAAACTGGTAAATTGAGAACATACAGTTTGTTTAAATCCAAATTTCAGAAAGAAAAAATATCTGTCTATCATAAAAAATTTTGAAACCAGAAAATGTTTTACCTCATTTAGAATAAGTAGTCATAATTTAGAAATAGAACGAGGTCGTTATAAAAAAGTACCAGCAGAAAAAAAGAACCTGTAACACGTGTCATTCAAACAATATTGAAGACGAAATTCATTTAATTTTTGATTGTCCTGCATACAATGATGACAGAATACATTTTTTTGATTACGCTTACAGTAAATGTAAAAATTTGATTAATCAAACAAAAGTTAATAAGTTAGTATGGTTAATGACAACAGAAGATGATGAAATTGTAAAATATTTTGCTTTGTATGTCAAAAAATGTTTTAGTCTTAGAAATGAACTGATATCTCATTCAAATTTAAATCCATGAAAATACCAACCTATAGATCTTATAAAATAGACTTTATTTATCTATATGTGTGTGACATTATCGTTATCATTATACTAATATTGTGTAAATATTGAATTGAATTTAATGATTAATGTTAATGATTAATATTAATATGTTGTATGATGTATGCCAGAAATGGCCCATAATTGGTTCAATAAACTGTTCTATTCTACACTAACTACGTTGGTGATGAAAAGTTAGAATAATTTTGAAATAAAAAAAGTAATCAAATATAATTTATATGTAAATAAGATGGAACATTATTAAATTCAAATTATAATTTTTTTATTGTCATAAAACGACAAACAAATAAACAACATGTATAACAAATATTAAACATCGTTTACTTTTGTAGACATATGAAAAGAATTGGCGATATTCTTATGTTATTGTACGAACCGCCGACTATCCATCAAATATACAAATTATTCGGAATAGAGTCCTATAATTAATATAATTTGTAAAATTGCGACACCATTATCTCATAAACCAGCGTTGAATCGCGAAACAAAGGGTCTGTGCTTCGATTCCCGGTCGAAGTTAAATATTTCATGGACCGAATGTTCGGCTCTTACACCATGGTCTCAAGGAACGGCCCATAGCACGCTAAAGACTTTTCATATAGTTCGGCAAGTGCAAATCACTCAAAAATGTAAATAGCCCAAGGTCGGCGGTTCTCTGCGCGTACTTCGGCTTCATCCATTACTAAAATTGACCGTCACGATATAGCTGAAATACTGCTGAAACCCGTTCAAAACCAAAAAAAAAAAAACAAAAACAAAAAATAAAAACAAAACAAAAAATAAAAACAAAACAAAAAACAAAAACAAAAACAAAACAAAAAAAAAATAATAAAAAAACAACAAACAAACAAACAAACAAAAAATTAAACCACAAAAAACATAAAAAATGATAGCCTTCACATTGTACTTGACAACTGGTATGGTTTCGATTGTGCAATATGCAGGGGCGTATATTTGCGCCAATTGTTTAGTGTGAACAAATGACAAAAATACCTGTATTTGACACGAAATTAACAAGTAAAAATCGGTACCAATGAAGAAATAATCGGCGCAAATAAAAGAATAAATCGGCGCTAATGAAAGAAAAAATCGGCGTAAATGAAATGCAAATCGGCGCAAATACAAAATTCCGGTATGCAGATATGAAAGGGACACGTGCACAACATTTTATTTTCGGAAAAGGCCTGGGAATTTTCATGTGTATCTTACAATTCTTTATGCCGCTTTTCTTTTATTAGACAGTCATTAGGACTTAGGAAATGAAACCCTATTTCTTCCTTATATTTGTTTATTTCATTATGTTTTCTCTAATACATGTATATATTTGTATTGCCATAACCCAAAAGGGTTCTATGTCTGCAATTTTCAATAGAATATAACATACATTATTACATCCAAAAAACGAAGTTAATGTACACTGGTATCGCCTTATCCGTCCATTGGTTTGTGTGTCATTGGACATTTTTATGGAGCTTATCTCGATAGCCCCATTATATTGTATATGGGATAAAGCTTTTATAAGTTGTAATAACTTGTGTGTAATTCCTTTTGCAATTTTGAGCAAAATAATTGTTTAAATCAACCTTCCTTACAAAAACTACCAGAATGTTAGTTGTCACGTGTTTTCAGATTGACGGACATTGATTCCGAACTTTTTTTTTAAAACTTTATAATATTTTTAGATTTCTCAAAAACCCTTCAAAATTTTAAAATTTTTGAATTATTTTAGAATGTTAGTAACTAATAATACATGTTTTGGTCTTGGATTTTCTTGTTTTATTCGTCATATTTTGAAAAAGAAATTACAGCACGTTTTTCGGGTTGCCTATTTCATAGACAATACCGTTGAATTGATTGATGCTTATTTGAAACAATCTTATTGTAACTATAAGAACTTATATGAACTTTTACTAGGGTTTTCTGAATTTCATTGAAAAAAATCGGGGATTGGGTAAAGGATAAAAGATCACTTCCAACCTCCTTCAAAACAAAAGCCCCTAACTTGAAAGTTCAAGATTAAAGTCTGGTTCTTTGGCTTTTTGGAGAGCAAAATTTGTTTTGCTCATAATATTTTTACTTAGCGGGAAGGGAAACAAATATTTTCATTTTTAATCAGTTTTGTATCAAAGGACAAAAATGATAAAATCAAGCTTATTAAATATATTAAAGGTCTGACATTATTAGAGCAACATCTTCATAAATAGTAATAATATACATTTTACTATCAAGAAATAATAACTTTGAAATCCCGAATATTGAAAATATACTGCTCCCATACAATGAAAATTCTCGATTCCTGACGAAGGGGTGGTAAATCCCGAATTCCTGCGGAATAAAGCAGTTGATTCAACCGCTCTTACATGTTGAGTACTCCCATGAAGATTACAATAAGAATATCTAGGACAACACAGGAAAATATTTGAAACAATAAGAATGTAAAAAAAAAATAATGTTACACCATCTTTTTCTTTTCTTTAGTTCAAAATCACGCTTATTTATAAGAAGTGTCCATAAAATACAGTGCCGTACAAAAAATCATTGCTTCGGTGTTCATTTTAGATACTTTCGACGTATATTACTGTGACGTCATCTTCATTGAAAGAAAAAAAATCAAGAGACGTGTGGCCGAAAAAGCCAATTTTTTCGTTATATTCCATTACATGTATATCTTTCTTATGAGTTCGGTGACCTATTGTTTTTATTGCCTTATTCTAATAAATACAAACAACTTTACATGCTCTGAAAATATGAGGAAAAAATCAACAGCAGAATTTTCACAATTTAATAGAAAAGATAACAAAAATGTCTAATATTTTGCGCGGGAAAGTAATTAAGCGTTAAAATAATCATCATTCTTTATCTCAAACGTTTGTTCTTTTACAGAACTGAAATCTATAGACTCCCCGGAGTAAAATACAGAAATCCGTTTGCAATTTCAACTATTATTACAGAAATGGCAAGGGTTTGAAGTTAACCTTCTCATTTCTCCATCTTCCGAATTTAGCTACTTTTCACGGCGCCATAGCAACAAAACTAAGTCGGTGACCTATATTTTTTATTCTTGAAAATTGTTCCAAATACCTTAAAGAATGGTTATGCTAAGTTTCACGAAAACATCAACAGCAGAAATGAATAATTGGTTTGGTCTTTAAGCATATATAAACGTTACAAATTTAACTCATGACAGGAGTTGATATGAAATGGTACAGGCATTTTGCGAATATGAGGCTCAAATAACTAAATACCGAAGTTACTGAACTTAAACATTAGCAGCTTTTACGAATGTAACTTAATATCTTAACACACTGGGCTGATATGTAATAAATCTAATTTTTTTATGTATATGAAAATTAAACACATAAACCTCGACATACTGAGTTGATATACGAAATACTGATGAAGCATATTAACAGGACTATAAAAAACATATATAAACTTTCATAAATTAAATTCAGCACGCTGAGCTAATATGAAAAGGTAATGAATTACTACGTTTATGAAACCCAAACGGGACCACAACAAATATCAACTATCACAAATGTAAACAAACACCCTGAGTTGATATACGAAATACTGACTACTTACGAATAAGAAGCTGAAACGGGACTAAAACATCTGTATACTTTCGTAAATTTAACTAAAAACACTGATATGAAATAATACTGGCTTTCTACGTTTATGAAGTCCAAACACACTGAGCTGATATAATACTGACTTTCTACGTATATGAAGTTCAAACGAGACTGAAACATTTATAAACTATCGCAAATTTAACTAACCACACTAAGCTGATATGAAATGATGCTGACTTTCTACGTACGGAGCAGTCCGGTGTGTTGGCGCACTTAAGAGTTCAACGGGTTCCTTAGCGGTAGCACGATAAATGGTTTGCATTACAAACCTCGATATGTCTATTTTACAACGTTTTTTCCGTACTTCGTCAAATCTAAAGGAAATCGCTGCAAACTGAATGTAAACAGAGGTACCCCCTGTTGTAAAACGATTTCTGATTGGCCGGTGTGTTTGCGCATTCGAATTTCTTATTGCTAGTAATACGAGTAAAGGAAAGATTTTATCATGACAGTAGGAAAGTCTCAGAGATTTGTGTCTTAGGAATATTTTAAGCTATATAACATACAAATGTATATCTTAAATAAATTTTGACAATTTTATAAGCAATACTCACCAACTGGTGCTATTCTGCTTAACTTTCCACATACCATGAAACTTATTGTCCATAAAAATATCCAACATCAAACAGGAAAACAAAGTTGAAAAATTCAAAAACTTAAAACAGGAAACAACTTTCAGAACATATTTACAAGGTTTTCTTCTTCTCATGCATTGTTTATTGATTTCTACAAGGTTCACAGTACAATGAATCACTTGCAGATGTATCCATTACAGGACTACAATATTTCAGATGCACCCAACCATTACATTGATCACATTGTGCCCATTTTACAAAATAAATAGCCAAGTCAAGCCTCAAACCATCTGGTTGAAATTTTCCATGAATGCAACATTTTTCATTGTCAGTAATTTCAGCATCATCTTCATCTTCTGTCAAATTTATGTTAGTAGTTTTAATAGATTTCTTTGCCAGTGCTTTACCCTTTCCTTTTCCAGTTACCTTTCCCTTTCCTGTTCCAGTTACCTTTCCCTTTCCTGTTCCAGTTACCTTTCCCTTTCCTGTTTCAGTTACTTTTCCCTTTTCAGTTCCAGTTTTGTTTGTGTTTGTGTCTGTTTGAGAATTATAGGAGTTTTGAATTTTGTTTTCTTTTTAGGCAGCTGTTGTGGTGGTTCGGTTGTTTTGCTTTTACTGCTGTTCATATCTTTTTCGACCTCCCTTTCCTTTATCATCTCTCTAAATGTATTCTCAGTAATGGCAGCACCAAATGGAGGAACAAATGTTTTTCTTTTCTTGTTCGGTATTTTTACCTCAGCTCTTTCCTCAAATGCAGTAACTTTTTCTTCAAATAAAACTTTGATGGAACGCAAATCCTTTCTTTCCTTTCTGGTTGTACATGAAGTAGACGGAGTGGATATTTGACAAGTAGTATTTGATTTTGGTTTTATAATTTCAGGGTCAAATGGACATAATCCAGTTTTGCGAAATCCAGCCATGATATTTGAAACTGACATTGATCTTTCATATGCATGGCAAAAGTTGTCTGGTTATTACACAGGTTGGGTTATCGTGCATATATTAATGCATTTCTGTATTTAAATGTTTCTTAACCGGACTGAAAACTGATACATCCAAAGGCTGAAGTAAGTGGCTACTATGTGGTGGTATAAATGAACGTCAGACTGTCTTGCTGTTTCAATCATTTCAAAGGTAATATGTGTAGAATGTCCATCATACAATAAAATCAAAGGTCTTTCTGAAACGTGTTGAAGAAAATGGTTTGCGAAAAAATCTAAAAATATATCTGATGTCACCCATCCATTAGATGAAGTTGTAAACTTTGAACCCTCCATGCCTTCACTTACTAGTTCCTATGTTAATCTCTGGCCTTTGTAAATTATATAAGGTGGAATTGTTTGTCCTAATGCACTGGCAGCAGCTATAAGTGTTGTGGTACTAGATCTGCCAGAAGTTACAGAGAAAGGTTGACATCCACGCATAGATAGTACTTTTGGTGGGGTATGATCAAGTGAAATACCTGTCTCATCTACATTCCATATTTTGGCTGGCTGATTTAAAAGGTTATATGCGTCCAAAATCTGTTTTAGTTCACTGAAGTATGTGGAAATGCTTAAATTAGTCACATCACTCCTCACCTTTTCTCGTTTCTTTGGCTGAACCATCTTTACTTGTTTGAATCTGTTCAAAAAACCATAAAACCAGTGTTTTGTTGGAGTAATATTCTTCTCTTTTGCTGTAGACATATTTCTGGCTATCTCAATTATCTGCCATCTTGTGTAACCATATCCTCGTTCAGCCATGTCGATGCAGTGTTTTGCCAACTGTGCTTCTTCTGATTTTGTGAAGATTGTAGGACCTCCCATGTTGACATTTTCCCCTCTTGGATCTCTCAATCTTCTCCTCAATGTACTCTCAGGAACACCATGTAATCTAGCTGACCCTCTGATTGTCATGTTATTCATCTGCACATCATCCAATGCTGCTTTTACCATCTCCTGGGAATAACATCTTTCATTTTTCTTCTTTGTTGACATTTTCTGAAAATATAAACATATAAAAAAATTAAGACATGTGAATAATTAACAATTCACTGATATATTACAAATTAATAATATTTTGACACTGACTGAATTAATCAATACATATTTACTCCATATTTATAATTTAAACTATTTAAAAACCGGTAACATTCTTTAAAATTCAATGAAAAGTATTTGGCCATATTTTGAAATCTATCCTTTATCCACAAACATTTCTGAAAAATCACGTGACTTCTAAAACTATTTCATTGATAAAACTTCAAGAGTGCAGACGATGGAATTATAACATCGCACTATTTACAAAGGGAACTGTTGTTGCTTTAATAATTGGTTTAATAAGATACCAGTTTCACTTATTAGGGATAAATAAGGGTAAGGAATAATGAGAAAGCTACCGTTCAGCCGCATGTATGTGCTACTTATATTTAGATTGTGTAAATTTAGGTCAACGGGGATTTCCGATCCGCCAGGGAACTGTATCTTATGATTTTGGTAAATTAACAATAAATTACAAAGAAAATATGAAACATTTATATCAATTGTATATAAATATAAATTTCACTTACTTTTCTGGTCTTAAATTACGAGCATAAAGTATTTTGACTTCTGTTTTTCTCAGCTTGGAGGCGTGGCTGTCTTCTCAAATATCACGACAGCGGAAGTGACGATGCGCCAACACACCGGCCACGCCAACACATAGGACACGACTGTATATGAAGCCCAAACGGGACTTAAACATATTGAAACTTTCACAATTTAAACTCAACACACTGAGCTGATATAAAATAATACGACCTTTCTACGAATATGATGCCAAAACGGGACATAAACATATTTAAACTTTTGCAATAGACCCTTTCACGATAACTGCGGTCCTGAAGTTGACACATGCGCTCATAAGGCTTTGAGTGGGTAAAAAGCAACGTCACAATATACGTGACGTCTTGTTTGATTGTTCTCCGACGTCATTTTAGCGGGAATTGTTGTTAACCCACTCACAAAATCACAGGAACGCAGTTATCGTGAAAGGGTCTATTTAATGCCAACTTTCTACATATATGAAGCCCAAACGGAACTTAAACAAATATAAAATTTCACAAATTAAACTCAACACACTGAGCTGATATGTAAAAGTACTGATTTTCTAAGTATATGAATCCCAAACGGGACTTAAACATACACAAACTTATACAAATTCAACTTAACATACTGCACTGATATAAAAAATAATACTGACTTTCTACGTATATGAAGCCCAAACTGGACTCAAACATATATATAAAATTTCACAAATTAAACTCAACACACTGAGCTGATATGAAAAAGTACTGACTAGCCCAGACGGGACTAAAACATGTATAAACTTTGCAAATTAAACTTAACACATTGAGCTAATATGAAATAATACTGACTTTCTACGTACATATGAAGCCCAAGCGGGACTAAAAAATAAGTATACTTTCATAAATTTAACTAAACAACACTGAGCTGATATGAAAAAGTAATGACTTTCTACGTTCATGAAGCCCAAACGGGACTTAAACATATAAACTTCTACAAATTAAATTCAACATAGTGAGCTGGTATGAAAAAGTACTACATTTCTGCGCATATGAAGCCCAAAAGGGACTTAAAAATGAATAAATCTTCACAAATCTAACTCAACACACTGAGCTGATACTTTTGTGTATGAACATACACTGACTTTCTACGTTTATGAAGCCCGAAATGGACTTCAACACATTGAAACTTTCGCAATTTAAACTCAACACACCGAGTTGATATGCAATGATTATATGAAGCCCAAACGGGACTTTAACACATACACTCTTTCTCGAATGAAACTCAACACACTGAGCTGATATGAAATAATACTGACTTTCTACGTATGCAGCCCCAACGGGACTCAAACATATATAAACTTTCACAAATAAACTCAACACACTGAGCTGATATTAAAAGGTACTGACTTTCTGCGTATATGAAGCCCAAACGGGACTTAAACATATATAAACTTTCACAAATTAAACTCAACACATTGAACTGATATGAAAAAGTACTGATTTTCTGCGTATATGAAGCCCAAACGGGACTTAAGCATATATAATTTTTCACAAATTAAACTCGACACACTGAGCTGATGTGAAAAAAATACTGATATTCTGCGTATATGAAGCCCAAACGGGACTTAAACATATATAAAGTTTCACAAATTAAACTCAACACATTGAACTGATATGGAAAAGTACTGATTTTCTGCGTATATGAAGCCCAAACGGGACTTAAACATATATATATTTTCACAAATTAAACTCGACACACTGAACTGATGTGAAAAAGTACTGATTTTCTGCGTATATGAAGCCCAAACGGGACTTCAACATATATAAACTTTCACAAATTAAACTCAACACATTGAACTGATATGCAAAAATACTGATTTTCTGCGTATATGAAGCCCAAACGGGACTTAAGCATATATAAACTTTCACAAATTAAACTCGACACACTGAACTGATGTGAAAAAGTACTGATTTTCTGCGTTTATGAAGCCCGAACGGGACTTAAACATATGTAAACTTTCACAACTTAAACTCAACACACTGAACTGATATGAAATAATACTGACTTTCTACGTATATGCAGCCCAAACGGGACTTACACATATATAAACTTTCACAAATAAACTCAACATACTGAGTTAATGTTAAAAGCCAAGGTACTGGCTTTCTGCGTATATGAAGCCCAAACGGGACTTAAACATATATAAACATTCGCAAATTAAACTCAACACACTGAACTGATATGAAAAGTACTAATTTGCTGCGTATGTGAAGCCCAAACGGGACTTAACTTTCACAAATATTACTCAACACACTGAACTGATATGAATAAGTACCGACTTTCTGCGTATATAAAGCCCAAACGGGACTTAAACATGTGTAAAAATTTCACAAATTTAACGTAACACACTGAGCTGATACATTTGTGTATGAAATAGTACTGCCTTTCGACGTAAATGAAGTCCAAACAGGACTTTGGCATATAGAAACTTTCACAAATTTAAATAAACATATTGAGGTGACATGAAATAGTACTAATTTATTCAAATGCGAAAACAGAACGGGACTTGGACATATTTACAAATTTAATTTATGTGAAAAAATACTTAAGTCTTTACGAATCTGAAACCCAAAAGGTTTTAAACAAATACAAACTATAAGAAATTTAACGTAATGCACTGAGCCGAAGCAAAAAATAAACTATTAATGAATCCACAATTGGATATGATATATACACGGACACAGAAAATTGACATGAAATTTATATGCGTGTAGATTTTACTTCAAATAAAGCAGATGTAACACAATCTAATTAAATTAATTAATTAAGCAATTAAGATTTACCTCATGTATAACAAAACAAGAGTGGACCCTAATAGATGTCTCGCCCGTCCCTGCTTGTCCCTAAAACAGTCATGTACTACTCAAGAGCAACCTACAATCCAAATATTATTACCATACCACTTACAGTAATTAAGAAACTATTCTCATCAGAAACACTCAACTTTGTTCACTAGACCATGAAATTGAGGTCAAGGTCAAAAGCCATTTGGCAGACTGACATGTACTAACCAAGACCAAGCTATATACCAAATATCATTGACCTATGGCTTGTTGTTATTGAGAAACATACTTAAGCAAAAAAGCTTAACCCGGTCACTGGACCGTGAAATTGAGGTCAAGGTCAAAAGCCATATAACAGACTGACATGTACTAACCAAGACCAAGCTATATACCAAATATCATTGACCTATGGCTTGTAGTTATTGAGAAACAGACTTAAGCAAAAAAACTTAACCTGGTCACTGGACCGTGAAATTGAGGTCAAGGTCAAAAGCCATATGGCAGACTGACATGTACTAACCAAGACCAAGCTATATACCAAATATCATTGACCCATGACTTGTTGTTATTGAGAAACATACTTAAGCAAAAAAACTTAACCTGGGCACTGGACCGTGAAATTAAAGTCAAGGTCAAAAGCCATCTGGCAGACTGACATGTACTAACCAATACCAAGCTATATACCAAATATCATCGACCTATAGCTTGTAGTTATTGAGAAACAGACTTAAGCAAAAAAACTTTACCTGGGCACTGGACCGTGAAATTGAGGTCAAGGTCAAAAGCCATATGGCAGACTGACAAGTACTAGCCAAGACCAAGCTATATACCCAATTTCATCGACCTATAGCTTGTAGTTATTGAGAAACAGACTTAAGCAAAAACACTTAACCTGGGCACTGGACCGTGAAAGTGAGGTCAAGGTCAAAAGCCATATGGCAGACTGACATGTACTAACCAAGACCAAGCTATATACCCAATATCATTGACCTATGGCTTGTAGTTATTGAGAAACAGATTTAAGCAAAAAAACTTAACCTGGGCACTGGACCGCGAAATATAGGTCAAGGTCACATGATTTTGTGTCTGCTAGATAGGGTTCATTGTAAATTACCTATTGACCCAATATAAGGATCCTACATCCAAGGGTTCTATGAAATAACTTCAGTTGACGCCGTCGCCGCTGTCGCCGCCGCCGCCGTCGCCGTCATACTTTGCACGCCTATGTCTCGCTTTCCGCGACTTTCGTCGCGGGCGAGACAACAATTACAAACGAAAAAATAAAACCAAAATGTTATTTCCTCTGCTACAAAAATACCATTCTTGTCAAACCCGGCCTCAAAAAAACCTATATGGTATATATTCAAAGTGGTTAAGCGAAATGGTACTTTCCTCTTATGATTGTTATAATCAGCAAACGGGTCACAATCGAACAGACCCCAACGCTTTTCAATATAAAAAATATAGAGATTTCAAACTCGACCGACTGCCAAAATCAAAAATTTACTATACATATCAGCTGTAACGTTTTTATTTCTAAGGACCCATTCAACTTCTAAAGTAATTGCATTGATCATTGATGCAAGAAACCACGGATAACAAATGTTTTTTGACGATTTCGTGCAGGTTCAAACATGATATCAAAAGACTCTGCAAAACGCATCCGTCGCCTAAAAATTCCATACCAAAACGACAATGTTTTACTGTGGTTGACTAAATACTTCAGGAAATACGTAGCCTTGAAAAGTAACCAACGGAAAGCAAAGTAGTTGGGCTGACCGTTAGACGACCAAGTGAATGTAAGATACTTTTGATGAACTGGGTCGAATGTCCACATGATTACCTGACCTTAGTTTGAATTTTATCATAAATATATCTTGACCTGAGGTATACTGTATAGCTTCGGGTATGGATTCAAATTTAAACTTGAAATTGATAGAAAAGAAACCGAGAAGTGAATTAAATACTCATTTTTTTTATTAACGTATAACACAAAAAAATATCTAAACAACAGCCCCACCCCCCAATTTGTTTAGATTTTTTCGACTGTAAATGTACAAGTTTGATCTGTGAATTCAAAATTTTCATCACAACTAAGCATATTATAAGATAAATTGTACTTGTCTGAATCTTTTTCCTGATGTACCAATTGTGTAGGGGGAAGGGGGTTTCTGATGTGTAGAAACGAAACTTTGTGGACACACACAGCCCAACGTCTGACCTCGCTGCACTAGAGACACCTTCGTTTCACCGGACTTTTGTTGATTTTTACTTCTTAGTTTGTCTAGAGTGGAATCCAATTTGCTAGAGAACTACGTTATGGCATCATCCGACAGGAAATTGTAGATTTCAATTTTCGGTCTGCTCGACTCTTCATGTTGAGCTGAAATTTCCCTTTCACTCCTGACGCAATTAACCTGCCGAACTGGTTTAGTGTCGAAACCTCGATAGCTTAATTACCGCCAAAACATTGCTTTTATACTCCTGCCGCAGTATTTCTAAAATACTACGCGCATAAAATAAAAAACGGTTAAAAATATTAAAGTCTTTAACCGTTTAGAAATTGATATGGCTAATGGATTGATTCTTTATCTCACTCTGTTAGGCGACTGGCTTGAGTGCAAGAGGTCCCGGGTTCGATCCCCAGTGGTGGCCATTTTGTAAGGATATTCATACTCTCTGATGACACTCTTATTGGATAAAAGGAAGAAATAGGTCACAAATGATAACTTTGACCTATAAATAGGCCATAAAAAGACCTTTTTATACGGAATACGGAAACGCGTTCTCTACTCCTTGAATATTTTACGAAAGGATATGGAGTAAATGAACATGAGACCATGGCACTCTTTTTTGAAATACGAATTCACTGTTTTTTATGCAACTTCGGTATTTTTTGTATCTAGATCTGCAGATGTGCATTTCAACAACTTTTGTTGCAGATCAAATCAAGATATTCAGAAGTTCATAATTCCAAATACGTGTTGAAGTTACGAGATCACATATAACCAAATGGCTCTAAACAAAAGAGCCAAAAATCTGATACGGGCAGAGAAATACACAGGGAGATGTTCCAGCTTAGTTTTTGCTAAATTTGGATATTGCAAATTTCAAAATTAAATTCCGTAATGGGCCGGCACCGGAAATACTGTTTACTGAGTTGGTAAGTACCCTCGGAGACAACATGACAAAGATAAAACAAACAAATCATGCCCAGAAATCTAAAGGCTAAACTACTCATGTCCACCCGTGGTTCTAATTATCCGGACCAATAACTGACTGCATGGTTATTACAGAAAATGATGTTTCCATGGCAGCGTTATGTCTCTTAATTGTGCCAGGTTATAATTGACCAGAAAATTTGCTCAAGGAATACCTTTTATTTCAGATGGGCAGTGTTTTCTTCGCATGGAGTTATTTTTACCGTACTTACTTGTTCATTATTTTGTAGATGTCTGAAAAGGATCAAGTTTAATCCTTGTTAATTGGGGATTGTGTCAGTTTTCACAAATCAGTTATATTCGAATCTGCCTCTCCTCCTTTATTACCAGGAAGTGCATAAAGTTTCAATTCAATATGTACTTATTTCTTCCTTGGTAAGAACAGCCAGATATGTTTTCAAAGATGTGATTTGTCCGTGGCATTAACCACATTGATAAACTGGTCATGTCGTTGCAAAATGTCCATGGTAGAGTGGTATTGACTACAACAGCCAAAATAACCTCGCCAATAGCTCGCTCATTTTTCACGGTCTTGATCAATACAGATATTTCGTGTGCAGTCCATATACATTTAAAACGATAATGACTTTTACACAATTATAAGACTTTTAAATCAATGTATTTTATGCCAGGAAGTCAAGTAATGATTAATTATAAATGAATTTGCAATTCTTTCTAAAAATACTGTTTTGATATCGCTCATGTGACACTTACTGTTCATAGAGGGTCATTAAAACATCCGTAAAACTGTTTTTTGACAGCCAGATTCCCGTAACAAACTTAGTTGTACAGGGAAAGATATATTATCATCTGGGAAACAGATATCCCATATGGCAATCCGCAAGATCGTGATGTCGACAGTAAAACTTCTGTAGTGATGACTTTCAGTTTTTGGTAAAGTACCCTAGCGAATCCAGAAGCAAACTTATCCAACCGCCATTTGGATGAGCAAAGGTGTATACACTCATAAAAAAATCTCAGTGTACATCGAGTATAGTACTATGTTACCAAACACTGTAAATTATATGGACACAAAAGGTTATTTACAGTACGTCCGACTGCTAATATGTCAGGAAACATACAAGTGTGGCATATTTTAATATTATTCTTAGAAAGTGCGCGTTTTACAGACTATCTTAAATAATTTTTAGTAACATTTGAATGACCCAGCAAAGAAGTAAAATTCACGGCTAAAAAGCCATACTTCTTTAACAGAAAAATTATTATTACTTTCGTACAAATTTTTATTTGTAGAGACATTTTATCAAAAAGCAAACACGTTTAAAGTAAAAAATACCTACTAAGTGACTGCAGTAGGAGACAAGACGTTTTACTTTTGCATAAAAATGGTCCAAAACGTCGCTGAACGTTACATGTAGAGAAACGCGCTATTTCTTTCCCACCATTTGTATTTTCCATGATTTTTTGGGGGGTATTTTTTTTTTCTTATTCGGTGACCCCATGTTTTTATTTGTTTATTTTGTACATTGTAATAAGAAGTTTTTTCTGCCAAAATATGAACAAAAAAAATTAGTCAGTTTTCTGATATGTCGATTATATAGTGGAAAAAATGGCCGGAACTTATTCAGGGGGTCTTTGCGAAATGGATTGCTTAAATAATTGCATTTTTTAATTGTTAAACTCTTTTTAAAGTTATCAAGACACTGATAGAAAAGCAGAATTCGCCAGCGTGTCGCACAGAATTGATACAATAAAGTGAAAACAATCCTTCAAAATTTTGAGGAATAGGTGACGTGATAGATCGAAAACGAGGTCGGTGATCCCCATTTTTTATTAGTGAAAATTAGAGGGCGTCCAAATATCTGCCTGTGGACAAAGTTTCATTAAATTCTTACTGTCAGTTTTAATAGTAGGTTTCTTCTTTAAATAGTGGTCAAAGCGCCGTAACTCCAAATAATTTTGAACCAGTTTTTCCTTAGCTCTTAACAGAACTGGTAAATGCGAAGAATTATACCGGTAGTGGACAAATTGTATTTTTTTAATGATCTTAATTTATCTGTAATCTAAATTTTTCGGAGATTAAAAGTTTCTTATTATTGAATTAGATAACTATCTTTTTGCACCGTTATATTCATTGAATGCAAACATTCAAATGTTTCGTTGGAGTAACTAGATACAGTAACGATTTCACTCACACCGGTATTTTATTTACTGCATGATTTTATCCTTTGACCCTGCGTGACATGACACATAACATCTTGATGACAGTTCATATAAACTAAATGTACTTGAATATAATACATGTATTGATTAGAATACAATACCCAAACATTCGTTCATTACGTTAAATTCATACATTATTAGCCGTGTTGCATGGAGTGCAAATCCGGGTTATAGTATGGTGAATGTCGGGCGGACGGGGAAAATAGGACACTAATTTTGTGAAATCAACTCCTCCTACAGTTTTCAACCTAGATCTTTGAAACCTCACAGAATGTTTCTATATATATTGAAGATGTGTATCTGACTTTAAAGAATTATTTTCCGGACTTTGGATCTTAGAAAAAAGAATGTGTCAAAGAGACAACGACCCAAAGGGGAGTAATAACAACTTAAAGCCACCATACGATCTTCAATGAACGGTGAGGAACCCCCACACCAAATGGCAGGTCGGAGTCGGCCCCTAAATAAAGAGTAATCAAGTTCAGCGGAATAAACACCATCCTAGACTCCTATCGAGGTAAAGTAAACTAAGTAGAAAACAGACAAAACACACAAAGGCTTAATAAATTTCCTGACTTAGGACAGGCGGAAACCTGCTGCGGCGGGGTTAAACCAGTTTTATTGGGCCCAAACCTTCCCTATAGCCAATGTGATATATCAAAAAACATTCGTAACAACAGTAAAATGACTGAGTCAATTGTGAAAATGAAACGGAAAGAACTAAATATACATAAACATGAAATCACAAAAGACAACTAGCAGTTAACTGACATAGTCAGTTAACTGCTAGTTAAATGACTTAGTCATTTTTATCGACATTTTCAATCAAAAGGTACCTAGTTTGTGAAATCATCTCCTCCTACAGTTTTCAACTTATATTATAATAGATCTTTGAAACCTTAGAATCGTTTTATATATATTGAAGATGTGCACCTGACTTTATGGAATTATTTTGAAATGTTTTTCCTTTTTTCCGGACTTTGGAACTTAGTAATTTTTTATCGACATTTTCAACAAAGGGTTCTCATATTGTGAAATCAACTCCTCCTACAGTTTTCAACCAAGATCTTTGAAACTTCACAGAATGTTTCTATATATATTGAAAATGTGCACCTGACTGTATGGAATTATTTTGATTTTTTCCCCTATTTTTCCGGACTTTGGAACTTAGTCATTTTTATGGACATTTTCGACAAAGGGTACCTATTTTCTGAAATCAACTCCTATTTTCAACCAAGAAAAAAAGACGGACAATCCATGGACAATGGCAACATCGGAAACACTAAGAAACAAGGACACAACTTGAGTACATGACAAAAAAGAAAAATGAAGACACACAACGGACCCAATAAAAACCATGGGTGAGATCAGGTGTACCGATAGAGTAAGCATCTCCTGCTTCTTATAAGACACCCGCCGTGTTGAACAGGTCGACTCCGGTAGTAAAGTCAAATCCGATAAAGGAAAAAGAAACTTAGTTGTACAGGGAAAGATCTATTGTCATCTGGGAAACAGATATCCCATAGCAATCCACAAGATCGTGATGTCGACCGTAAAACTTCTGTAGTGATGACTTTAAGTTTCTGGTAAAGTACCCTTGCTCAAGTAATCTATTTGTAAGCAACTGTGCTCTATCAATGAAGTCACTGTAACGACCACAACCCCTCGAGTAGCGAATGAGTTGTGTGATGTAAACTCCATATGCTGGTGCTCTTTTTGAATGTTGCTACAAAGAAAACGGAAGTTGACTATTGGAAAAGTGAAATCATCGCGTTTTTCATACAGCCTAGTTTGTAATGTACCTATGTTGTAAATTGCAAGATGAAGGTCAAGGAACGAGGCCGATACTGAAGTATTTGTAGTATCCTTAATTTCAAGCTCTTTTGGATAAATAAGATGAAGAAAATTACCAAAGCGAGGGTTGTTTAGTGATTAAATATCATCTATATAACGGAAGCTGAAATTAAAGGACTGGACCAGTTGTTTTTGTCTTTATTTTGAAGATGCTTCTTAAGAGTTGAGAAACAGATCGGCTTAAAGAGGTGCACAGTTAGTGTCTATTGGAATTTCGATAGTCTGTTGAAAAACAAGTCCTCCATACTAGACAAATATATTGTCGATCAGAAACTCTTACATTTTACTCACTTTTTCCTCTGTGTATTTTTTCTGTGATTCTGAGTCGTATTTCACAAAGTATGTTTGTTCTCTGCCTATGACAATGAACATATATCTTCGTTCTTCGTTCTTACGGGAGAAACATCTATGAATTATATCTTTCAGCCGAGATTGCAGTTGTTCATGAGGAATGGTAGTATAAAGTGTGGAGAAGTCAAAAGTTTTAATGCTGTTACTATGCAATGATGATCTTGATTTAAGAATGTCAAGCAGATATTTAGAGTTTTTTTAATATCCACGTTTCATTTACACCACTTCTTGAAAAGCTAGTATCACAATATTTTTGAAGGCCCTCTTTTACGGCTGTCAAGGTGGAGGTTAAAAGCTTAGAAAGAGGTTTTGTGGAACATTTTGCAGATCCTGCAATGTACCGTTGTTTGTATGGGCATTTGTGTAATTAGGTACCCAGTACAAGGAAGGGAGATCGGTGTCTTCATCTTTGGTTGAAATCCCAAAGGAAAGCCAAACAGATTTATAGTTCTGTAATATCTCCTCTTTAGGTAGCTGTGTAGGTTGGATTGCCCTGGGATTACCAATGCCTAGTTCTTTATTTAAACATTCGATGCAATGATTTTTACATATGAAAATGATGTTATTAGGGGCCTTATCTGCCGGAACAACAACATATTTGTCATGAATGGGGGACAAGTATCTTGCAACATCGGCATTTTTTAAAATAGATGATGCTTTAATTAATATAAGAAAAATAACAGGAAACACCTACAATGGCCGTAAACCACAATCACATGCCACAATCCACCAGGGAACCGCACGAGAAAAACAATAAAATGACAAAAGACAAACATGGACAACGATAGGAACTCGGGATAGCCGGACTTGGTACCGGCACTAGCAAGAGCTAGCGGTAGTTAGTTGTCATTGACCCTCGTAGCTGACTAATTCGTTTTAGAATCATGGACCTCACAGCCTTAATCCACTCCGAAAGAGAATCAAGGTTTTCATCTTGAACACGTTAAATCAGTTTTCTGACGTAGTCTTCTACAGCTTCCATAAGGAGTTTAAAATTTTGCTCCCAGTTGGTGGATCGTGGTTCACAGTCCCTTTGCAGGGATATCACGGAGAGACGGGTTTTCGATGATGTTCAAGACTCACGTTATGACGTGACCACGGGGACTATACAATGTATCTGTAAGGTGAATTAAAACATGAAAAATCGGGTGGTTTAGACTTGAGGTCGTCGATGGTAAGGCTCTGCAATTTTCTGGTTGAAAATTTTAGATGCTATTGGTGATGTATAGGTATATGAGATAATTTGAACTGATGTGTCCTTAAAATATTGAGGTATTTTGGTTGTTTTTTTTACATTTTTGTGATGCAGTATATTGGCAAGGTTAATGGCATCCAAACCCTTATTATAGCAAACTTTATTAGTAGAAACGAATGGTCTTCTTCTACATTTGTGTGTTCTTTAACATATTGGAATAATCTGTGTTTACTAATATCAAGGATAGCTGCGTCTAATGTGTATAAAGATGAGGATGGATCAGTAACAGAACTTTCTAAAGATTCTTTATACAGTGCATTCAATCTAGTAAGTGGCAACGAGTATAGTTTTGAGCGAATGTGATGCAGTCCTACATGTTTGTAAACAAAGGGGAATAGACCTTTTATAGATACATCATGAAGACATGGCGATGTATAATGGCGATGGTCATGACCTCGTTTACGTCTAGGATTGTTGTCAATAATACGCATCACATTTATACCTTTACATTTAGATCTTTGCTATCAATTTTGTCATTACAACCGTAAGGTATTGTAGTTCCTAATTTACGTACCCAGTATTCTTCTTTTTTGTCTACGAAGAGGTGTACTAAGGTTAGGGTTGTTACTAGGGCGGTAAATTTTTTCTAGAATGCGAACTTTCATGGAGAGAATTCTAAAAATTTCAATATATCCAATACTTCATTTTATCACGTACATTATTTCATATTCGTTTGCGTAGTTTACAACTCTTATTTATGATCACCCTTCCTATTTTTTATTATATTTTCATAGGGACATTAATTAGAATATCCTAATCTAGGATGGTCCTAAGATAGCTTTGTTTTACAATCTCAGACATGTCTTAAGATGGTCCTAACAGTGTCCTTAAATATGTCCTTTGGCATGTCTTAGGACATATCCTAGGATAGTTTTGTTAACACGGGCCCAGGATTCTAACATATTAGATTACGTCTTTCGTTAAAGTGAAAGTCCGCAAAATTATGGAAACGTGAATATTAATTCCTTATATAGTTCTGACACACATGACATATTTCGTTTTTTGTATTTTTAATTCATTGTTGCAAAAAAAAAACGCATTTTATTCACAAAATGTCTAGTCATGGAGGGTCACGTGACATTGTGCAGAGGGCGCTCTGTGTACTGACATCAAGTTATAACCAACGAGTACCGCTATAAGGCGTATGTCAACAACGATCACTAACGATATGGCAAAATTCATTATTGCATTTTCAAAACAATCGCCGTTCGACTCATGACTTACATATATTTTTGCTTATTTTGCGTAAAAGATTCTTAACATTCTTTTAAATCAATGTTGTTTTCAGTTTCTATATCACACAATGATAACGGGCTAGACAGTACAATATTTTTTTAAACATTTTACGCGCCTGTCTACTGCGACAATAATTGTCAAAACGAAGGCGATATAATGCAAACAACTATATTTAGAATAGCGTTTACCTATATTTATGTACAATTCTGTGAATTGGCCTAATTACACTTTCTTTACCTGTCGGGTCATCAACTTGTTACATTTATTCATGATTTCGAGGTGCATGGGTATTTATTCGTGTAGACGCCCGTGTAGAAATTCCATGCTTCAACTTCCAACAAACACGAAAATATACAATTTTTTTCTGCTGCACATATCTATTATACTTCAATGAAAACTAAATAATAAAAAAATGAATATGGTCATCGTAATTAGATCACCGTAATGTGTACTGTTGTGTCCAATCTCTGGTACACATATTTTGTTTGTATTTTTTCTTGATATGCAGACAGGTGGAGATGCCGTCTCGATTCTGCATGTTTTGTAAATAAATGTTGACAAGTTCACACTACAAAGATCCCCTCTGGATACCTCGAATGATTCTTATTTGGGTGTGAGAAAAACGTCGGCTATTACACAATGCAGGTGACTAAATACCTGAACATCCTCCAAGGCAGGTAAACTCTGACATTGTGATGTTTATTAAAACCAAAGCGTAAAAATAAATGAAAGAAAGAAAAAAAACATTTTACAAATAGCAAGTAAAAAAACACAAAAACGAGAAGAAAAAAAAGAAAAACAAAATCAATTATTTCATTACCGAAATAAAAAGGTTAAATCCTAAAATTAATTATTCAATACTTTGAAAGATAAATTAAGATGTTGCAGTTTACGTTGAATACACATATGTTTTAAAGGAAGTATGCATCTTGTATTTGGCAAAAAGGATCTGTAAAGCCTTAGACTTGCAAAAGTTGGATGTTGCGTTGATGAAATGCATTGTATATAAATAATTCGCCCATAAAAGCTTTGAAGAAAAAGACGTTTCACTGAATACGCTGTTAAGAAGTTACATTTTGTTAACATAAAAATGTGCCATTTTGCTAGTTTAATAAAGAAGCTGAAACAGTACAATATTTTGCCTGTCTCCTTATATCCTATCAGTTTTCAACATGGAGCATGTCATATGCTTTTGATAAGGCACTGGCAAGTTACAGACTGTTCATTCTCTTCAGTGTGAATTTGCTGACATTGATATGAATAGCCGTTCAAACAAGAAAAATGTTACAAGGCCCAACTTGGGACTGATATACAGTTCGACGTCACTCTAGAGGATGTAGTACATTTAAATATATGCTGAATTTACAAAATTAAAGCATCTATCGATCTCACTTCTTGCCTATTCGTCTTTTTGAACTTATAATATACTAACGTATTTTTTCTTTTCTTTTTCTTTCGGAAAGTAAATAGGCAGTGCAGAATGTGAATTACGGCCAGTCCGACAAATTTATTGTCTTATTTTTGCTTCTCTACTCTTATGCATGTTGCGCCGATATTGATAACGTACGTGAAAAGCATCATTTTGATAGATGTAGAAGACATAAGACAAAACAAAAAACTAATTTTCATATTTTTCTCAATAACACGTGTTGTTATCAAATCAAATGAAATATCCTCTCTATAGTCTGACAATTTTTTTCTCATTTTAAAAATTACTGAACTCAAGGGAAGTTACTAATATTGACGATTTATTTTACCTTAATGAACATTTTAAAGTGACCAAAGAATGATTTATGACCCTACCTGTAAAACAAGAAAAGATATGGGTAAACCCATATCTTGAGATTAATTCTTTTAAAACATGTCAAAATTATTCACCGTAGATTGGTTTGCATAAACCTCGAGGTGACTTCAAGATGAGGAACAATTATCTTTTGGATAACCAACTTTAAAATGGCCTATTTGCCCCTATTTAAACTTTTTAAAACAAATCTGAATTGTTTTACTCAATTTAAAGATTTTATTTAACACCTTAAAACACCAAATCAGATAAACAATTGTGAGTATTATTTTAATTTTAAGCATTGCTCTGGTGTATAGATTAAGACCCTATTGGTATTGGATAATCAACTACAAGTGAAGACCCTAAAAGATGTCTCGCCCGTATCTGGTGGCCTCTAAATTGATGTGAAATCTAAGTGAAGAAATCAGAAAAGTGAACATGCTCACTAGACTGTGAAATTGAGGTCAGGACAAAAGTCACCTGCCAGACTGACATGTACTACCCAAGACCAACCCACATACCAAGTATTATCAGCCTACCACTTCTCGTTCTTGAGAAATGGACTTAAGCAGAAAAACTTAACGTGGCCACTAGACCGCGAAATTGAGGTCAAGGACAAAAGTCACCTACCAGACTGACATGTACTACCCAAGACCAACCTACATGCCAAATATTATCAAGCTACCACTTCTAGTTGTTGAGAAATAGACTTAAGCAGAAAAACTTAACGTGGCCAGTAGACCGTGAAATTGAGGTCAAGGACAAAAGTCACCTGCTAGACTGACATGTTCTACCCAAGACCAACCTACATACCAAATATTATCAACCTACCACTTCTAGTTATTGAGAAATGGACTTAAGCAGAAAAACTTAACGTGGCCACTAGACCGTGAAATTGAGGTCAAGGACAAAAGTGACCTGCCAGACTGACATGTACTACCCAAGACCAACCTTAATATACCAAATATTATCAGTCTACCACTTCTAGTTATTGAGAAATGGGCTTAAGCAGAAAAACATAACGTGGCCGCTAGATCGTGAAATTGAGGTCAAAGACAAAAGTCAACTACCAGACTGACATGTACTACCCAAGACCAACCTGCGTACTAAATATTATCAACCTACCACTTCTAGTTATTGAGAAATGGACTTAAGCAGACAAACTTAATGTGGCCACTAGACCGTGAAATTGAGGTCAAGGACAAAGGTCACCTGCCAGACTGACATGTACTACCGAAGACCAACCTACATACCAAATATAATCATTCTACCACTTCTAGTTATTGAGAAATGGACTTAAGCAGAAAAACTTAACGTGGCCACTATACCGTGAAATTGAGGTCAAGGTCACATGAAGCTATGTCCATCAGGTAGCACTTGATTAGTACTACCACTGGACCACATATGATGTTCCTACATCATAGGGTTTTCAAAATATCCTGTATTTAGTAAAAGTTAACGCCGTCGCCGTCATACTTTGAACGCCTATGTCTCGCTTTCAGCGACTTTTGCCGCGGGCGAGACAATAGAAATTGGTCATTCTTCAAAATTTTAACTTTTTTTTAACAAAGTCTTAATTGTTTTACAAACATTGTAAAATTAATTTACTTGTCATGCCATAAAAGACCAAATAACATAAAATTTCAGTTCTGATCATTTTTCTATTAAAGTGGTTTATGAAGACATTATCGGTATGGGATAACCAACGATAAAAAATGGCAATTCTTCAAAATTGTTACATTTGTTAACAAAATCTTTGTTGTTTTACCCTCTTTATATATTTTTTTTACTTTTAAAGCCATAAAAGACCAAATTTTACACATGATTTTCCATATAGTTTCATTTTTTGTGCATTTCTTGAGTAAGACATTATCGGTATGGAAAACCAACTATAAGAATTGTTTATTCTTCAAAATTGTAACCTTTTTGAACAAAATCTTTATTGTTTAATCTTCTTTATACATTTTATTTACTTGTAATGCCATAAAAGACCAAATTTTAAACATAATTGCCCAAATAATTTCATTTTTTGTGCATTTCTCTAGTAAATGGGATTGGCATGGGATAACCAACTATAAAAATTATTTATTCTTCAAAATTGTAACTATTTTTCATAAAATCTGTATTTTTTAACCCTCTTTATACATTTTATTTACTTTTAAAGCCATAAAAGACCAAATTTAATGCATAATTTCCCATATAATTTCATTTTTTGTGTATTTCTCTAGTAAATGGGTTTCTAAAGACATTATCGGTATGGGATAAGCAACTATAAAAATTGCTAATTCTTCAAAATTGAAACCTATTTGAACAAAATCTTTATTGTTTTACTCACTTTACACATTTTATTTACTTTTCCACCTATAAAAGAGCTAAAAAGATAAATAGTTACCCATATAATTTCCATTTTTTCTTCAGCACTCAAGTACTAGTATACAGATTTTAAAACTATCTGTATTAGGATTATCAACTATAGAAATGGGCATTTTTTTTTGCGACTCTTTTGAATACAATATTTATCATTTTTCTAACATTACATAATAATTTTGCTTTTTTTTTTATAAAAGATAAAATCATAGAAATAGTTTCCCATATTGTCAATTTTGTTCTTATTATTTTGACATACCGATAACAATTTAAATATTATTGGTATATAAGTACTGTACTGATCATGGCAATGGAATTTCTCATGTGAAGTAACTGATTAAAATAATATGCATGGGACACCAACTTTTTTTGCAATTCAACGGAATGGGACATCGCTTTTTCTTTATAAGTGTTACCATGGGACTGCAACTTTTTTTATCGAACATTTAAGTTGTGCTCCGGTCCCATGCATAAATAAATTTTGACCGGTCCCTAAATACCATTAAATATATGCAAGAATAGGGATGTCGATAGTATGTGACATGTTGTAAATGCCATCTTGTACTCAAATTTGGTATAAATGTACTGAAAATATGCAACAATAGGGATATCTATAGTATACAATATGATGTAAATCAGGCGTAAATGCCATGTAGTACTCAAATTTGGTACAATTGAACTGAAAATATGCAAAAATAGGGATATCAATGGTATGCGATATGGTGTAAATGCTATCTAGCACTCAAATTTGGTACAAATTTACTGAAAATATGCAACAATATGAATATCAATAGTATGGAATTATGTGTAAATGCTATTTAGTACTCAAATTTGGTACAAATTTACTGAAAATATCCAACAATAGAGATATTGATAGTATGCGATATGATGTAAATGCCATCCATTTGCCATCTAGTACTCAAATTTGGTATAAATGTACTGAAAATGTGCAACAATAGGGATTTCGATAGTATGTGATATGGTGTAAATGCCATCTAGTACTCTAATTAGGTACAAATGAAGTGAAAATACTAGTATGCAAGAATAGGGAAATTGATAGTATGCGATATGGTGTAAATGCCATCTACTACTCAAATTTAGTAATGTACTGAAATAAAGAACAATAGGATATCGATAGTATGCAATATGGTGTAAATGCCATCTAGTACTCAAATTTAGTAAAAATGTACTGAAATATGCAACAATAGGGATATTGATATAATGCGATATGGTGTAAATGCCATCTAATACTTAAATTTGGTACAAATGTACTGAAATATGCACCAATAGGCATATCGATAGTATGCGATATGGTATAAATGCCATCTAGTACTCAAATTTAGTACAAATGTACTGAAATATGCAACAATAGGGATATTGATAGTATGCGATATAGTGTAAGTACCATCTTATACTCAAATTTGGTACAACCTACTGAAAATATTTCAAGTAAAACGAATATTATATGGCCTTTTCTCTGGTGTAAGCAGAGACATATAATTACATGTGATTATATGTCTCTGGTGTAAGCTTGTTAATTGTGTCTCATGCTCTTACAGCAACATATACTTCAGGAGGGGGCAGGACATTATTTGTTCCTTGCATATTTTGCATTTTTTAACTGGTTTTTACATGTTTTTTTGTGTGAAATTAAGCAGTTGTTAACTGTCTTGGACGTCCAGGACGTATATTTTGATACATATCTAAATATACTTCCTTTATTTTGTTAATTGTTTACTCTGTGTTAATTTAAAGGGAAACCGTATTTAAATGTCTCTGAGGGAAATAAAATAGCACTGTTTGCTGTCAATAAAACCCTCTTGCCCCCTTTTTTTCAGTGGTAGAGCAAGAGAATATTCGTTTCTATGGATTACTAGATTTAAAGGGATATGTGCACGACTAATTATCAAAGTACAAAGTACTGTTATTCGGTTTTCCCTGTGTAGTCGAAAAAAGAATGTTATACTCTTTGTCAGCTAAATGAAAGGTATCTAAAAGAAAATATTCAAAGAAAATACAGAGAGAGAGAGAGAGGGGGGGAGAGAGAGAGAGAGAGGGGGNGGGGGGGGGGGCAATTTTGATGACAAACAGTGCATATACAATACGTATTCAGCAGGGGCGGATCCAGAACCTGATGACCTGGGGGGGGCACAATGCTCAACCAAAAGTTGACGCCATTGAAGAATTAAAATTAATATGACCCTTGCAACACACCCATATTCTATTTTGTCATGTGTGTTTTTCTTGTATTCCATCAGCTAGCTTTGTCATGTTTGTGTTTCCTGTTATCTACAAGGTGTATTGTCTCAATGAAATCCTTACTGCTGTTTTCCTTCTACAACATGTGAGTTTGGTGTTTCCTCTGTTTCTCAGTATTTTGTTTTTGTCTGTATTTTGATACTAATTATAACATATTCACTGTAAATATTTATTTGACACTTTATTATTGATATGTAAATAAAAATATTGTTTATAATAAAAACCAATGTTTTAGAAAGATGTGAATGATGAAGATAAAAAACATCTTCAAAGATTTGATTGTCTGTGTATCTACAAGTTTTTGACACTTTGTTGACATATAACGGTACGTTCTAGTTCTTTCACAAGTATATTTCATAACTTAAAGTTCGATTGGATAATTAAAGTTCACGCCCTCAGTGAAGCCAATCAGTGAAGGTTTGTCATAAACCTCTTTGGGACGCCAACATCTGGTTAGGTGTCAATGTTTACCTTGGCCATAAATCAATATCGATATCATGTGTTGATTAAAAAGTCTAAAAAGATACAGGATGTTCACGCTGAGCATCGTCTGCAGATATTTACACTGACAATTTTACTACCGTTAGATTTGTCACTTATAAAATTATGATCATATTTTTTTTTTGGGAAGGCCAGCTGGGGGGCACGTGCCCCCTGTGCCCCCCGGTAAATCCGCCACTGTATTGAACTGAATTATTTTGATTTGTCATCACGCCTGGGAGTCTGTGAAACTGTAAAATATTTTCCACCAAAATCCATACAATATATTCAAATGACGTTCTTGATAACCGCCTGGTTTGGTTAACTGGCGATTTCTCAACTCAACTATGCTTACAAAATGACACGTGAAACAACGTCAGTTCATACGCGTTAAACAAAATTCTTAACCTTTTTCAATATTTCTAATATATTTTGGTTTCAAATCGAAAATATCACGGATAACGAGGCCAAGAAGATTTGAAATACGAGTTTTTTGTTTTTGTTTTTTGTTAAATAACCCCTTCATATATGCATAAGAAACATCAGTAGTCATACGTACGATTTTCAAGCATTTTGAAATCTCTCCACTCTTCCAAACTGTATAGTTTCTTTAATAGAGTGAAGTGGATAGAATTAGTTTCATGACAAGTAGGGTAAAAATATTTATTTTTACTGACATCAAGGTTAAATTATTTATTTACAAAAGCTCAAGCCCTCCCTGAAAATCAAATGGCCGTTCCCTAAAACACCTGGACACGGTTTCACGAGACACATTTTGGGATTACATCACAGTGTATTACATAAGTTCCGTGTGTATTTCGATTAATGAAACGGACGTTTTACAGGTGATGTTGTCGTGATATGTTGCATAACAAGCTTTGTGTTACATACGTGCATCCGTCCTGTTTACATCATTGATCCTTCCGCAGAAATATATTCCTGTGTTCTTTTCATTCCCGTTTTGTAGGATGCTCATATAATTACATTGTCCTCATAAATACATGTACAATGTCACATTAGGAAAGATATCGTCAAGTAAATGAACAATTTTGACGCCAAAAAATCATGTGAAGACATATTCATACTCGGGATAATTTCAATTTCGACAGCTATATGAAGTTTTCCTGACGGAAAACCTCATAAAAATTGGTTCCAAGCTTAGTCAGTCAAACCATCGTAGGTCATCGGCCACGGTATTATTTGACTCAGTTTCTTATTTGACAATCATTTTCATTAGAAAAAAACCTGGGTCGACAAGCTTTTCTAGCATAGTACATAGGGGGAATAAATAATCTGGCCCGCAAATTAAGCAGGCAAAAAAAAAAATCCCGGCTCGAATAAAAATCCCCCCCGAAAATCAAATGGTTCGTGCCTTGATTGTAAACAATAATAAAACTTACACATATGTTGACGATACCGAGGAAGGAGTTTTGTATGAATTATAGAAATATTTATATCAATACATGAACAAACACAAATCATTATTATTCATAGTAGACTGTTGTCATATTGCGTTCATTACGAGACCATGACCAGCGCGTAGTAATACCATTAGTTATCAAAACTTAAAACGTAAAACTGTATACTTTGATGTAAAATCTTTTAAACAAAAGTTTAATAATACACGTTTCTTTCATTTGAACATCGCAATGAAAATAATCTTTCACGCATAATCATTATAATGAATGATATATCAAGAACTATATTATATGGCTTTTTGATAAAAGATCAGTTGTGATGAGTAGATGAAAATAATTATAAATCTATGGAAGATAAGATGGATGATCAGAATTAATGACAAGTGACAGCTGTGTTGATTGTACCAATTAACAAAATTTACCTGTACCTGAGTCTTACATAATTGAACAATTTATCACCTGTATCCAAGGCTACAGTTTCATCGTGTACACTGTATGTAATGCATTAAAAAGAAGACCATAGTATTTTTTTTGTTTCTACTGCAGTACGTTGATGTGGACTGTATACTGCACCATCATATGGATTATTTAAAAAAATCAACAGAAAAAATAGCATTTTTGGTATTGATTATGGATACTTTTTAACGAAATCGTCGAATTACGTGATATATCCTAGCTAAAAAGAGAATATGTATCCGTTTAGTTAGCTTTGAACAGGAGGCTAGTATTTTCGATAACGAGAGGCAAAACTTATTCAACTTGAATTTCGACAAAAAATGAAAAATAATATAGAATTTTCTGAATATGGGATATGTTTATCATATCTTTCACGATATTTAACTTGTATGCCATGCTCACGATCATATCACTGATTTTAATATCTATTGGTAAATTCAATTTGAAAATTTATCCGGTTCTTGGTCAAACCCATGATTACCCAGCATCCTTTCTCTGAATCGTGTCTTCTCCGTAATTGTTAGTGATACAAATTATAATAATCTGTATCAATATTTCGTCACTTCCGATCCAAAATGGCGATACCCATAACTGTACTACGGTCAGCTTTTAACTATAAATATCTCCCTTAATTAAAAAGATACACCACTGTAATTTTTCATGAAGCATTTTCGATATAAAGTGAATCGAATTAGGTAAAGAGTAAAAATTTGCGGACTTTCACTTTAATTCAAATTTTCAGGCTTCATTCCGGGGGAATCTAATCCTTGGTGGCTCTTACAAGTCACGCGGATCGGGGCTTGAATCCGTGATACTGTGATAATGACCTAGAATAGTTTCAAAACATTTTTAAAATGTACACATAGCGTCTGCATATGACAACACATGAGATAGTTTTGTATAATGGTTTAATATTCTACGTGCGTTTGTGTTTGGCGAATTGGAACATAAATCAATTTTGTTTCACTAAATATATTGATTTGATGTTTTGGATACCACTATAGATTTGTATATTCCTATTAAGTTGTGTTAGTTTGGGTTAGTACTGGGATTTTGTATGAGTTTTGAAATTTGTGGAAACAAAATTTGATAGTTTGTTTAAGGTAACAATCTAACGAATAATGATGTGCAAGCGACAATTTCCCATTCCAATACTCATATTCAGTGCTTGGAGTGTTGTTTTGCTTGGAATAGGTACATATCCTAATCGACAACACGCGAGAAGTCATGAGACTTTATCATTTGAATCAGTCTTTCTAGTTGAAGTCGCAAGAAAAATTTAGTGTTGAATTTTCACGGGAAGAAATTTGTCGATTTTTGGTTAAAGGGTATCCGGTATTTTATGTTCCCTACCCCTCTCTCCGTGAGCTTTTTAATCACGCTCTAGGCATCGGATCCTTCATGTAATTTCCCGCTCCAAAACTTTCAAATGTCCAGTGGTTGGAGCGTGGTGTTGCTTGGGATATGTCCCCCATATACAGGTAACGTATCAATGAAATTATTTTTGGCGAACGACTTTCTTACTTTTACATTTAATATTTTCAATTCCTCTCTAGTTTAAAGTGCCTCTTTGAGGCTTAAAGTAAACAGAGAAATTATATCCAACAGTGTTAACATTATTTTCTGTATTTCAGCTTCTTGTTTTTGTCCTGTTTTTGATGAAGAGATTAAGCCATACTGTCACAATGGAAATTGCATCTGTGGTGGACCAAAATGCAGAGCCGGTATTAATTAAGTTAAGCTTAATCTATGAAATTAGGATAGAGCTTATAGAGATTAATGTAGCTAACATATAAAATACTTTGTCATGTATAAGTTTCTCTTTTAAACAGAAGGGTTCAATGAATCCTGTCAGTGATTACCTTTATATGATATTAAACTTCTTTTTTAAATAAAAAGTCTATGGAGATGGCTGATGGAATAAAACGAAAAACATTTAGCATACCCATACCTCCAAATTGGTGCAAACATTCATACGAAGAATTTTAATTTATTTTATAATTTTGGTGCTTTGTTGTTTTGTTACCATGTACTTGTGGACTATAAGTTACAAGGGCTTATACTTAAAAAAAACCAACAGGATCTAAATAATACAGCTAAAATCAGCTAAGGACAAAGCTATGCACATGGAGCTTCCGATACACAGACAATGTAGTGTTTCTTAATAATCCAAGATTTAAAGAATATCTACAGTAGAATTCCCCCAGTGAACACTGCTGAAACCCTCGCCCCAATTCTTCTTCTCACTACAAGAGTCAAATTGTCTGAATTTACCAATTTTTGTCTGATTTTGTCTGAAAATTACTCGACATTCTTTATTGTCTGGAATATATTTAAAAAATCTCGACTTTGTCTGAACTTTTCTTAATTATTTCTTAAAATTCTCGACACTATTTTTGATTGTCTTGACGCATCTCTTTAAAGCATGAAATAAGTCTGATTGTGTCTTGACACATTCTCGACAGTTTGAAATGAAAATGAATTTGTCTCGACACATTTTTAAATGTATGAACAATGTCTGAAATAGTCTCAACTTATTTTTGATGGCCTGAATATGTCTGGAATTATTCTCGACAGTCTGAACAGAGTCTGAATAAGTCTCGACATATTCTTGACAATCTAAACAATGTCTGAATATGTCTCGACATATTCCCAACTGTCTAAAATGGTCTGATACAGTCTAGATTGTATGAAGACAAATAAAAGAACAATTTGATTTAATTTGTAAGATAAATTTCTGATGAAATTGCAAATCTTAAATAATTAGAATAGAAATTAATTTATTAAAAATAATAAAATTTCAAAACTTATAAAAAAGGGTTCTTACTGCAATACCTTGCTAGAATTAAGCAGACAATGTACAGATTAATTCCACACGAATATGATCCTCTGTCTGGGTAAGTACTCATAGGGGAGTGCATTCAGTTTTAAAATTCAAGTTATTACTCATTCGGCACATATCTATATATTAGATCTGTTACAACTCAAACTGATGAAGAGTCAACATCTCTGCTCAGATCATCGTTTCAAGTATAATTTTTTGATCATTGTTTCAAGTATAATATCTAATCCCCATACCTAGAATTTAAATTGAAAAAATAAATATAAAACTTATTAAGTAAAAAGTCTCTGAAGGGTATCTAAATTATTTGTCCCAACAAGGACAATGGGCAAGCAGTATAGTCAATTTAAAATCTTAACAGCAGAAATTTAAAGACAATCTGCAATAGTTCTTAGGTTTCCCTCCTTATTAGCTTGTCTCATAAAATGTTTCTTTTTATCCGCAAATATTATCAAAAGTGTTCGGGAGGGGTCTTCCTACAAATGACATGCATTAAATTTCTTTGACATTATGGTCTTCCACATGTTTAGATTTTATCTGCACTGAAGAGACATAAGTTGTCGAAATGCGCATATGCAGAATCAAAATTCACAGTAACTTCGGTATTTAGTTATTTATTAATCCAGGATTCACTGTCGTGTACCCGATGAGGATCGGTCATTTCAAGATGGAGGAGGCGACAGAGAAAAATAGGTAGGTCTATTCTATATGAACAATATCGTATAATCCTTTTAAGATTTTACCACATGAATAGTTTTAAAACAACACGTGCACGTCAAATAACATCAAACATACCCCATTTGCGCTATCTACATATGAAGGAAACATGTATTTTACCAGTAACACGTAAAGAATGAAACCGGACGATGACCGTTATTTTGTACATTCCCTGTTAATTTCAAGCATAATTATACAAGGCACATACCCTTAAGATATGGATTGATCGACATAACGATTGCAATGAAAAAAATGAATAAAAACTGAAAAATCAGCAACGAAAAGTTTGTTTACGTTAAGGATCGGACACTTCATTTTCCGAAATGTTTGGCTCAGGAGTGGAATCGATTCTTAATGTTATATGGGTTAGGAGCGGTCTTTAATAGGATAGGGATCGGTCATCGAAATGAGTAGTTTGTGTACAGGGAATCGATATCTAGATTAACCCTCCATACAACAATATTAAAGTATGCTACATGTTTATAAGAAAATAAACTCAAGTTATTGAAAATTAACAAGTTCACTGGACCGTGAAATTGAGTTCACAGACAAAAGTCATACAGCAGACTGTCATGTACTACCCAAGAACAACCTGCATATCAAATATTATTGACCTAATGCTTATAAGTATTGACAAACTAAACTAACCATAAATACTTTATAAGTTCATTGGACCGTGAAATTGAGGCCACGGACAAAAGCAATATACCAAACTGTCATATACTACCCAAGACTGATCTATAGAACAAATATCATTGACCTAATACTTAAAGTTACAGAGAAACTAAACTAACAACAAAAACCTAACATGCTCACTAGACCGATAATTGAGGGCAAGGACAAAAGCCATATGGCAGACTGTCATGTACTTCCCAAAGCTAACCTATAAACCAAATACCATTGACCTACCACTTCTACTTACAGATGAAATGACCTAATCACAAAAACTTAACATGAAAGTTTCCGCCGTCGCCGCCATACTTTGTACGCATATGCCTCGCTTTCCGCGCCTTTCGTCGAAACAAAAATAGATGATGTCCAATGGCAATGTATACTGAACATTCTTAGAAACTTTCAATGAATTTCACCAAGTGGTCTAGGAAGAATTTGCCACAAAGTAAGACCCTATGCCGCACTGGCGAACGGACGGACACAGTGATCACTATATACCGCCCGTTAAAGCAGGGGGTAAAATTAAACCGTACAACCGATATATAAAGATACAATAAAATGAAATTGCAAGTATGAAACAACAATATAACTAACTTTTGAGTGAAATTTGGACACGGTTAAAATCAGTACTCGATAAATAATGACTTAAACCGTATTACGGGGAACAAAATTAGAAGAGTTGTTCCTTTGCTTGCTTTTGCCATGTGTTTGTAGAGACTTTGTGCATTTACTCAATATCCTTTCATTCACCATTAAGGTTCATCATAACAAACTTAACAATATGGCTACAATATCGATATGGTTTTATACACGAGCAGAGCAAAGGTAAGAAAATGATCGTGGTGTTAAGGCTGGCACTACAGAGCTATGCAATAATTAAATTACCTTTTCAAGAAAATAAGTTAAAATCTTACCTGACAAAGCGGTGCATTCTTTTTTCCATTTCTCACAACATCCAAAATAAAACTATCTTGCAAGGTTTGTTTGAAATAGTCCCGTGTGTATTGTTATTATTACCTTTGTCCTTGTTGATTTAAATGCATAACTTACCTGTATAACATAGGGGTCGTCTCGAACTGTTTACCTGTCTTTGTTTATTTTTAGACCTTTTCAAACACGGAGAAAAAATGTACAGCACAAACAAAACATTATATTGAAATAATTTTAATGAAAATGAATACAAAAGTTACATATCTATGCAGTGCCAGCCTTAAAGGTTTATACTGTTTAACTGTTTTGTCTGTACTCATGTGAAATTTACCCACGTAAATTTGGACTTGGAGAACGAGTCGTTATGATGAACCTTAAGCTGTTTACCTGTAATTACTTGAGTTTATTTTTTTATAAACATGTAGCATACTTTAATATGGTTAACCTAGTTATCTTTGCTGTACCCAAACTACCCATTTCGATGACCGATCCCTATCCTATTAAAGACCGCTCCTAACCCATATACGTCAAGAATCGAGTCCATTCCTGAGCCAAACATTTCGGAAAATGAAGTGTCCGATCCTTAACGTAAACAAACTTTTCGTCGCTGATTTTTCAGTTTCTATCCATTTTTATTCATTGCAATCGTTATGTCGATCAATCCATATCTTAAGGGTATACACCTTTGTATAATTATTCTTGAAATTAACAAGGGAAGTACAAAATAACATAGTTTTCATGTCAATCATCGTCCGGTTTCATTCTTGATGTGTTACTGGTAAAATACTTGTAGAAAGCGCAGATGGGTACGTTTGATGTTATTTGACGTGCACGTGTTGTCTTAAAACTATTCATGTGGTAAAATCTTAAAAGGATTATACGATATTGTTCATATAGAATAGACCTACCTATTTTTTTCTCTGTCTCCTCCGCCATCTTGAAATGACTGATCTTCATCGGGTACACGACAGTGGCATTGGGAAACAATTTGACAGCATTACCAAATAAAGAGAACTGATGAGTCTTCAAGTCTTAGATTTGTATATTCTATACATAATGTGGAGTCTGCTTGTATATTGCGCTTGTTCAATAAAATAATTGATGAATAGGTTTACCTGAGACAATATCACTCACCTGTGACAATGTTTGTTGGAGGTGTTTTAATGTTTGTATTATTCCTATATACATGTACATGTAGTCTAAATCTCAAAATTGATTTGAAGAAATGAAAAATATAACCTAAGCAAATTATGTATGCCTTTATATAATTTAGGAAAAAAATAATATTAAAAAGGGTATATTTTTATTTGTAAATAGTTTTATCCATGGATAATTACTATGATAAATGTTGACAACACAATTTTTCTGTAATTGTGAAGATCATTAAAATACAAGCAAGTATATGTATGATGAAACTTTAAAGTGTTTGTAATTTATCAGGAAACACCACAGAATACCCATACATTAACATGTTCGCATAATAATAAGTACAACATGTAGGTATGTACATGTACTTAATAAATTGAAACATTTTTGCAGCAATCGTGTATTTAAAACATTTTGTAAAAAAAAAATCCTTGGAAAGTTTGACAACCCGAGTGAAACTGAAGAAACCATAAATTTTTCCATTGCATTTTTAATGTTTTTATTTCGCTTTATTTATTTGATGCCATATTAGCATTATCCAAACCTTTTCATCATGGTTTTGTGACATTATATGAAAATAAAATGCTTTTATTTATAACATAAATACTAAATATGAATGTATTAAAGGGTGATTTTACATAATTATAGAAATGGAACACAATTCTAGCAAAATAAGCTAAGAATACAATTTAAAACCTACAAGATAAATAGATTAAAAAAAAAGAAAATTTATCAAATGGTGAAAAATTTCCAATTTCTATACAAAATTAAGAATATCGCGAAAATGTAAAGAAATTTCTAGACAAAATTAATACAATTAAGAATTTGTCGGGAAATTTTAGACATAATGCATAATGTTAAGAATGTCGAGAATTTTATCAAGAATTTTTCATGCAAATTAAGACTGTCGAGAATATGTCGAGAAATTTTAAGACAAAATTAATACAATTAAAGAATTTGTCGAAAAACATTCAGCACAAAATCAGACTTTAAAGAATGTCGAGTAATTTTTCAGACAAATTCAGACAAAAATTGGTAAATTCAGACAACTTGACTTTTGTAGTGTCTTACATTGATTTTTGGTTATACACTGAAGAACACGGACTTCTGAAACAAGGAATTTATAATAAATTTGATGATTTCAACTTCCCAGCTGTTAACCTTTAATATAACTAACTCCCCACTGACGATGGAGTGTGTGTTTTACAGTTGATTTGTTATTGTAGAGCTTGCAGTTTTACAGTTACTTTGATAAAGGCAAAAACGCTGTCCAAGAAAACACCACATAAAATATAGATATGAGTTGTCGGTTTCACATGTTCAGCTAGATTACCGATTTTTACCTTACACCCGACTGACACACTGACAGTGTGACGACGGACATATACGGAGCAGGACATACATGTACTTGCCCTTCTATTGGACCTTATGTTGTTCTCGTTTTTTAGTGCTTATCTTGTGAGTATTTTAACGTTGAGTGCTTTTTGTAATTTTTATTTATTTATTTTTTTTTGTAAATAAACTTAAGTGGTAAAGAAACGTCTGATGTTTTGAAAGAATGCCGAGAGGCGCTAGATGTAGGTTCAAACGATTTGACTGAACAAATGTTAATTTTTATGAACAGCGTGGACGGTAGATTAAAACAAATAGAATCACAGGTGAACAAAATAGATGAGGTGAAAACAAGTTTGACAGAAATAACCAGAAAAGTAAGTTCTTTGGAGATAACGGTGAAAGATCTGAAACAAAAAAATGTTGATTTAGAAGCTAGTACTCAAGCGATGAGCGATATGTTTGAGGATCTCGGCAAATAAAACGGAAATAGATAAACTGAAGGAAAACGTAGAAAGTCATGAATGATGAGATTACTAGACCAAAATCTAACGTTCAAGAACATGAAATAGACAATTTGAAAAATGCAATCACTGATTTACAGTGCCGTTTAATGAAAAACAATCTTATTTTCAATGGATTAATTAAAACACAATATGAAGACACAGAAAGCAAACTCAGAAATTTCATTCAAAATGAGCTTATGATCGACGAGCATATTGAATTTGGAAATGTGCATAGATTTGGAAAGAAAAACAGACGAGACCCAAATGACAAACTGCGGCCAATTGTGGCAAGATTTATATATTTTAAACAATTACAAAATGTGCTTCAAAATGCATACAGGCTCAGGGGATCCCCCTTCGGTATACGGGAACAATTTCCAAGAGCTGTTGAGGTCAAAAGGCGAGAATTGTATCCTATAGCGCGATAGTGCCGACAGCGAGGATTGTGAGAGATCGATTATATGTTGACAATAAACTTTATAATCCTAGAGATGAAGTACAGCATGAGAATGATGACAGATACGAACAAACGCATCGAAACAGTACAGTGACGTTTTACAAATTTCTCCCCGTGATAGTTCTCACGCCATCGAGAGTACAAGCGAAAACATGCATTGTCTACACCCTCGAGAGATAAGTACGCGTAGGGTTGCCAGGGAGAGCTAAACTTTTCACAATTTGTAAACAGTGCAGACGATTGTATTGATTTGTCCGTTACAAACAAGTGAAAATAAATGTTATTTGAGTGATAGTTTAGATAAATTTAAAATATTGTGTCTTAATTGTTGTGGTGTAAATCTACGTTTAAAAAAAACAGAATTTGGTGATTTAATAAATCAACATGATTTTATTTGTTTACAGGAAACAAAAAACGGATGATACAGATAATATAATATTTCCCGGGTATATTTTTAAAACCAAACAATTTTGCTCATTGACCCCTAGATATATTCTTTACGTATTTCTAGAAATCAGATCCTAAGACTGAAATATCACGAAAAATTGCAACAAATTATTCTGTTCCATTTTTATATTCAATATGAAAGTAAAAAAGAAGGGAAAAAAGAAGGGAAACGGGGAATGTGTCAAAGAGACAACGACCCAAAGGGGGGGGGGGGGGGGGGGTAATAACAACTCAAAGCCAGAGGAGTTCTAGAGGAGTTAAAATTCTCCTTACATAATGTGCTACTATTTACTTTAAACATATTTATTAATGAATAGCACATGTATCAATATACAATTACAACAAGAAAAAATATAACAGGATTTGGTAAGTCCGGCTATCCCGAGTTCCTATCGTTGTCCATGTTTGTCTTTTGTCATTTTATTGTTTTTCTCGTGCGGTTCCCTGGTGGATTGTGGCATTTGATTGTGGTTTACGGCCATTGTAGGTGTTTCCTGTTATCTTTCTTATATCAATTTAAGCTAAATTTAGCTTTTTTCAAAACCATCTCCCAAGAATACAACAGTTACATATATATCTTGTCGCACGCTAACACATAAAAATTGATGGGTGTTCCATGGAACACTTGTGTCGCCTGCAGTACAGAAGAGCAATTTTTGGCCAAGTGAACCTCTAAAATCTGTAATATCAAAATTTTAAGTATCAGGTGCACAATTAAATCAAGTGATCAACAAATTCTGAAAGGTTGGTTGGAATATGACTTCTAGTTTGAAAAAGTACCACATTAACAAACTTATTAACAAATGAGCTATTATGGCGCAGTGAACCTCTAAAATCTGTAAAATCAAAACATTACAGATGCACAACAAGATCAGGTGAACAACATATCCTGCAAGTTTGATTGGAATCTGACTGTTAGCTGTGATGGAGTTGAGGATTAACTAACCAGAATAACTAATGAGCAATTTTGGCTCCATGAACCTCTAAAATATGTAAAATCAAAATTCTAAAGTATCAGGTGCGCATCTACACCAGGTGAATAACAAATCCTGAAAGTTTGGTTGGAATTGGACTTGTAGTTTTGAAGGAGTTGCGGATTCAAAAACCGACAGACCCCCAAATGAGTAATTTTGGCTCTGTGAACCTCTAAAATATGTAAAATCAAAATTCTAAGTATCAGGTTCACCAGGTGAACAACATATTCTGAAAGTTTGGTTGAAATTGGACTAGAAGTTTTGAAGGAGTTGCGGATTCAAAAACCGACAGACGACGCAGGACGAAGACGACGCAGTACGGCGACGTAAGACGACGAATAGTAATCCCTATGTGTCGACTCTGCTTACAGCAGGCGACACAATAATTAACCATGTGTAAATTTATACATAATTATATTGGTATGACTTAAAGTTAACTTCAAATGATTTCATTATGAAATAGAGTGAAAAAAATGTGCATTGTTGAAAATACTTATGAATTGTAGATTTCTAATGGAAAAAATCCAAATTTAGTGAAATTAATAAAGCAAAAAGAAAAAAGTGCAAGTTTAGGTAGTAAAACGTTTACTTCTGATAATAAAATTTTGAACTGTTAAGAATATAGTCTTATTAAGATGTATGTCTAACTCACTCGAACCAAAAAGAAGCAAGTTTGTGTCAAGAACTACTGGAATATTCAGAGAAAATATTGTTTCGTTTCTCAATTGATTGTATTTATGACAGTATAAAAAATAATGGGTGACAGATTCTACATTGCCACATGAACTTGTAGGTGATGGTACCAAATTACGTTGAAATAAATGCTGATTCAAAGAACTACAATTTACTCTCAGTCTACAATGAAGAATTTGACCAAGTCTTGTACCCAAGTAAAAATATGAAGGACAGGCGGGATTTTGAGTTTTTATTTTCTTTTTGAATAACTGCAAAGACTTAGAATTTCGAATTTCATTTGGTAATTTATTCCATAGTTTCACAGAAGATGGTAAAAAGTAACCGACATACATGCTTGTCCGTGTTCGGACTTCCGAGATATTATTAGATTGACGAGTACTATGCCTATGTTGATCACCAACAAAGTTTGGAATAATGTTTTGAAGATATGGTGGTGTATCCTTTGACAATATTTTTTGAAGAAGAATTAGTCTATGATTGTCCCTCCTAGTAGATAGTTTTTCCCACCTAGTTTCTTCATATAATTTATTGATGGAAGTCAGTTTTGAAGCACCAGTGACTATTCAGGCTGCTTTTAATTGAACATTTTCCAATTTATTAATCAAGGATAGATTAAAATTTTGCCAAATGACATCACCATATTCAAGTAAAGGCCTAATAAATGACATATATATTTTTTCAAAAACGAATCGGTTTGTGTCTCATTATATTAATTCGCATGTAAGCCTTTTTGACAATATTGTCTATATGTTCGTTCCAGGAACCGTTATTAGAAATAGTCACTCCTAAATGTTTGTGACTGTTCACTTCTTGGATAATATGGTTATCCATTAATAGAGGAGGGTGAACAGGTGGAACCGTCTTTTTAGAAATAGTCATTGTTTCAGTTTTTTGCGGATTAAACTTAACGAGCCACTGCTGCGACCAACTGTGGATTCTATCAAGGTCTCAATTCAAAATCGTTGCTGAGTCATAAGGATCATCAACTATTAGATAAAGACTTGTATCGTCAGCAAAGAGTTTAATAGATGCTTGGATATCATCCACAATATCATTTATAAATATTAGAAATAGTAGGGGACCTAATATGGACCCTTGCGGAACGCCAGCTTGAATAAAACGCCAGTCCGAGTTTTCACCATTCAATACAACCCTTTGAGCCCTCCCTGACAGATAATTGCGAAACCATTCAAGTGAAGAACCGGATGTGCCGTATTTATTTAATTTGTGTATTAATCCTCTATGCCAAACTCGATCAAACGCTTTGCTGATATCACAGAAAGCAACCCTCACTTCCTTCCCGTCGTCTAAGGCTTTACCAGAGTCATTAGTTATATTTACTAATTGATTGATAGCTGAGTCGCCGCGAGTAAATCCTGACTGATTCGGGGTTATTACACTATTAAGACGTAAAAAATTATAAACATACTTATACATGTATATGCAGCGCTCCATACATTTTGACATTATGCATAAAAGGGAAATGGGCCTATAGTTTTTTTACCTCACTTGGATTACCATTTTTAGAGACAGGTATGACATTAGCTCTTTTCCAAGATTTAGGAAAAGTGGCAGATTTAATTGACAAATTGAATAGCTTACTTAGCGGATATTTTAACTCCGAAGCCGCTTTCTTTAGAAGTTTAGGACTGATTAAATCAGGACCAGACGATTTATTTACCTTTAGAATTTTAAGCACGTCTTTGACATCAATTTCCTGTATAGTTATATTATCCAACTTTATCGTTGCATCAGGTTGATCAGGAAGGTCTTTGTTTGAGTCTTCAATGATTGTCTGAGCAACAAAAAAGTTATTAAATTCACTTGATTTATCTGAATCGTCAGATATCAGATCGTTCTGTTTTACTAAAGGTAAAATTGTGGATCTGAACGATTTGATTCCAGAGATAATCCTACAAGCGTTCCACTAATTTTTAGACGAAGGATTTTCGTCAATTAATTTACTTATTATTTTGTCGTCGACATCATCACGAGCCTTTCTTACACGCGATGTTACTTTATTTCTCACTTTACGGAATATTTCCCAATCGTAAGCATTATCGGTATGCTTAGCCCTTGAGTGAGCACGATTTTTTTGTCTGATAAGTTTTCTTATTTTCGACGTCATCCAAACTGGACTTTGTTTTCTTATCGTAACATATCTAGATGGAATATACTTTTCTGCTGCGCTCAAGATAGTATTTGTTAACTTTTCGGCAACGACATCTATATCTTCATTAGCCGAGTTGCGACGAAGTCGAACTCGGCTTATAATTTGATGAATGGTGTCTGGGCGTCCGGGCGTCAACTTTTGGTTTCCGCATGCATGATATCTTGAGAACCACATGTCATATCTAAATGAAACTTAGCACAGACATGAGTTATGATTAGAGAAAGATCCCTATTGATTTTGAGGTTTGTGCGACAAAGGTCAAGGTCACAAATTCTAAAAATAGAACAAAAATTTGACTTATTCGTTTCCACACAATATCTCCAGAACCACATTACACATCCAAATGAAACTTGGCATAGAAGTAGTGAATCGGGTCTCTTTGGGCCCATAAGGCCAATGTTAAATTTCATTTTTCCATCCCCCGTGCAATCAACCGTGACTTATACTTTCAGACCAGTCTTCCAGCGCCCTGAACGTAGAGCACCGCAAACGTAGTGTAGCTGTGTGAGAGTAGTGGGACGCAGAGGGGGGGGGACGTTGTTTTCAATACTTCCCTACCCATTCCATAACATATTTCCATTTATGTACTTATTGTCTTGTTTTGTATTGTACCATAACTTTTTACACGTCTGTTTCATTGTACTTTTTTTGCGAATAATCTCCCTCTTCTTTTTTTTTCTGTGTCTCCGTCTTGTGTTGTGTTCTCCATTGTACTTATCTTAGTTTTGTATGTTCTCAACCCCTCATCTGGCTCTATTTGTCTATTTTTGCCAGCCGTTACTTTATACTTCTTTAGAATTCACCTCTTTAGAATGCCTATATCGATAAACCCCAAGCCTCTATATGTGTTTCCATTTTCTGTTTTCAATACATGTTTTCACTCATAAACAACAAATTAAATATCAGTTCTATATTTTATTTTACATATACAATGAATATACAAAGTTATCTACACTGAGAACAGTCATTCTGATAGTATCTTTAATCTCATGGTTAGGACCGTTCAGTTGTCCAATACGGGATAGTCTAATCTTTCAAAATCCATAAGGTCTAGTGCTGTAGTCGTCCATGGTAACTCTTTTATCGAACACGATCCTGTAGTCTTTGTCTTGCTGTAACGT
>MJUU01011880.1:0-10250 GCA_002080025.1 Modiolus philippinarum | reverse complement strand
TAGGGTTACAGTTATTTACATTAGGGGTAGGGTTAGAGTTATTTACATTAGGGTTAGGGTTACAGTTATTTACATTAGGGGTAGGGTTACAGTTATTTACATTAGAGGTAGGGTTATATTATTAACATTAGGGTTAGGGTTACAGTTATTTACATTAGGGTTAGGGTTACAGTTATTTACATTAGGGTTAGGGTTACAATTATTTACATTCGGGGTAGAGTTACAGTAATTTACATTAGGGGTAGGGTTACAGTTATTTACATAATAGTTAGGGCTACAGTTATTTACATTAGGGGTAGGGTCAGTTATATACAGTTTTTTTACATTAGAGTAGGGTTACTGTTATTTACATTAGGGTTAGGGTTATAGTTATTTACATTAGGGGTAGGGTCACAGTTATTTACATTAGGGGTAGGATTCCAGTTATTTACATTAGAGGTTTGGTTACAGTTATTAACATTAGGGTTAGGGTTACAATTATTGAGATTAGGGTTAGGGTTACAGTTATGTACATTAGGGTTAGGGTTACAGTTATTTACATTAGGGGTAGGGTTACAGTTATTTAAATTAGGGGTAGGGTTACAGTTATTTACATTAGAGTTAGGGCTACAGTTATTTACATTAGGGGTAGGGTCACAGTTATTTACATTAGGAGTAGGGTTACAGTTATTTACATTAGAGGGAGGGTTACAGTTATTTACATTAGGGTTAGGGTTACAGTTATTTACATTAGGGGTAGGGTTACAGTTATTTACATTAGGGTTGGAGTTACAGTTATTTACAGTAGGGGCAGGGTTACAGTTATTTACATAAGGGTTAGGGTAACAGCTATTTTCATTAGGGTTAGGGTTACAATTATTATATTAGGGGTAGGTTGACAGTTATTTAAATAAGGGGTTGGGTTAGAGTTATTTTGATTAGGGTTAAGGATAGAGGTATTTACATTAAGGGTAGGGTTGTTGTTATTTATATTAGGGTTAGGGTCACGGTTATTTACATTAGGGGTAAGGTTACAGTTTTTACATTAGGTTAGGGTTACAGTTATTTACATTAGTGGTAGGGTTACAGTTATTTACATTAGGGGTAGGGTTAGAGTTATTTACATTAGCGTTAGGGTTACAGTTATTTACATTAGGGGTAGGGTTACAGTTATTTACATTAGTGTTAGGGTTACAGTTATTTACATTCGGGTTAGGGTTACAATTATTTACATTCGGGGTAGAGTTACAGTTATTTACATTAGGGGTAACGTTACAGTTATTTACATTAGGGTTGGAGTTACAGTTATTTACAGTAGGGGCAGGGTTACAGTTATTTACATAAGGGTTAGGGTAACAGCTATTTTCATTAGGGGTAGGGTTACAGTTATTTACATTAGGGGTAGGCTTAGAGTTATTTACATTAGGGTTAGGGTTACAGTTATTTACATTAGGGGTAGGATTACAGTTATTTACATTAGAGGTTTGGTTACAGTTATTAACATTAGGGTTAGGGTTACAATTATTGAGATTAGGGTTAGGGTTACAGTTATGTACATTAGGGTTAGGGTTACAGTTATTTACATTAGGGGTAGGGTCACAGTTATTTACATTAGGGGTAGGGTCACAGTTATTTACATTAGGAGTAGGGTTACAGTTATTTACATTAGGGGGAGGGTTACAGTTATTTACAGTAGGGTTAGGGTTACAGTTATTTACATTAGGGGTAGGGTTACAGTTATTTACATTAGGGTTGAAGTTAGAGTTATTTACAGTAGGGGCAGGGTTACAGTTATTTACATAAGGGTTAGGGTAACAGCTATTTTCATTAGGGGTAGGGTTACAATTATTATATTAGGGGTAGGTTGACAGTTATTTAAATAAGGGGTTGGGTTAGAGCTATTTTGATTAGGGTTAAGGATAGAGGTATTTACATTAGGGGTAGGGTTGTTGTTATTTATATTAGGGTTAGGGTTACGGTTATTTACATTAGGGGTAGGGTTACAGTTTTTACATTAGGTTAGGGTTACAGTTATTTACATTAGGGGTAGGGTTACAGTTATTTACATTAGCGGTAGGGTTAGAATTATTTACATTAGGGTTAGGGTTACAGTTATGTACATTAGGGGTAGGGTTACAGTTATTTACATTAGGGGTAGGGTTACAGTTATTTACATAATAGTTAGGGCTACAGTTATTTACATTAGGGGTAGGGTCAGTTATATACAGTTTTTTTACATTAGAGTATTGATACTATTATTTACATTAGGGTTAGGGTTATAGTTATTTACATTAGGGGTAGGGTCACAGTTATTTACATTAGGGGTAGGATTACTGTTATTTACATTAGAGGTTTGGTTCCAGTTATTAACATTAGGGTTAGGGTTACAATTATTGAGATTAGGGTTAGGGTTACAGTCATGTACATTAGGGTTAGGGTTACAGTTATTTACATTAGGGGTAGGGTTACAGTTATTTACATTAGGGGTAGGGTTACAGTTATTTATATTAGAGTTAGGGCTACAGTTATTTACATTGTGGGGTAGGGTCACAGTTATTTACATTAGGAGTAGGGTTACAGTTATTTACATTAGGAGTAGGGTTACAGTTATTTAGATTAGGGTTAGCGTTACAGTTATTTACATTAGGGTTATTGCAACAGTTATCTACATTAGCGGTAGGGTTACAGTTATTTACCTTAGGGTTAGGGTTACAGTCATTTACATTAGGGGCAGAGTTAGAGTTATTTATATTAAGGTTAGGCTTACAGTTATTTACATTAGGGTTAGGGTTACAGTTATTTAAATTAGGGTTATTGCAACAGTTTTCTACATTAGCGGTAAGGTTACAGTTATTTACGTTAGGGTTAGGGTTACAGTCATTTATATTAGGGGCAGGGTTACAGTTATTTATGTTAGGGTTAGGCTTACAGTTATTTACATTAGGGGTAGGGTTACAGTTATTGACATTAGGGGGAAGGCTACAGTTATTTACATTAGGGTTAGGGTTACAGTTATTTACATTAGGGGTAGGGTTACAGTTATTTACATTAGGGTTGGAGTTACAGTTATTTACAGTAGGGGCAGGGTTACAGTTATTTACATAAGGGTTAGTGTTACAGTTATTTACATAAGGGTTAGGGTAACAGCTATTTTCATTAGGGGTAGGGTTACAATTATTATATTAAAGTCGGTTGACAGTTATTTAAATAAGGGGTTGGGTTAGGGTTATTTTGATTAGGGTTAAGGATAGAGGTATTTACATTAGGGGTAGGGTTGTTGTTATTTATATTAGGGTTAGGGTTACGGTTATTTACATTAGGGGTAGGGTTACAGTTTTTACTTAGGTTAGGGTTACAGTTATTTATATTAGGGGTAGGGTTACAGTTATTTACATGAGGGGTAGGGTTAGAGTTATTTACATTAGGGTTAGGGTTACAGTTATTTACATTAGGGGTAGGGTTACAGTTATTTACATTAGGGGTAGGGTTATATTATTTACATTAGGGTTAGGGTTACAGTTATTTACATTAGGGTTAGGGTTACAGTTATTTACATTAGGGTTAGGGTTACAATTATTTACATTCGGGGTAGAGTAACAGTTATTTACATTAGGGGTAGGGTTACAGTTATTTACATAAAAGTTAGGGCTACAGTTATTTACATTAGGGGTAGGGTCAGTTATATACAGTTTTTTTGCATTAGAGTAGGGTTACTGTTATTTACATTAGGGTTAGGGTTATAGTTATTAACATTAGGGGTAGTGTCACAGTTATTTACATTAGGGGTAGGATTACAGTTATTTACATTAGAGGTTTGGTTACAGTTATTAACATTAGGGTTAGGGTTACAATTATTGAGATTAGGGTTAGGATTACAGTTATGTACATTAGGGTTAGGGTTACAGTTATTTACATTAGGGGTAGAGTTACAGTTATTTACATAAGGGGTAGGGTTACAGTTATTTACATTAGAGTGAGGGCTACAGTTATTTACATTAGGGGTAGGGTCACAGTTATTTACATTAGGAGTAGGGTTACAGTTATTTACATTAGGAGTAGGGTTACAGTTATTTAGATTAGGGAAAAGGTTACAGTTATTTACATTAGGGTTATTGCAACAGTTATCTACATTAGCGGTAGGGTTACAGTTATTTACGTTAGGGTTAGGGTTAGTCATTTACATTAGGGGCAGAGTTACAGTTATTTATATTAGGGTTACGCTTACAGTTATTTACATTAGGGTTAGGGTTACAGTTATTTACATTAGGGTTATTGCAACAGTTATCTACATTAGCGGTAGGGTTACAGTTATTTACGTTAGAGGTAGGGTTACAGTCATTTATATTAGGGGCAGGGTTACAGTTATTTATGTTAGGGGGAGGGTTACAGTTATTTACATTAGGGTTAGGGTTACAGTTATTTACATTAGGGTTAGGGTTACAGTTATTTACATTAGGGGGAGGGTTACAGTTATTTACATTAGGGTTAGGGTTACAGTTATTTACATTAGGGTTAGGGTTACAGTTATTTACATTAGGGGAGGGTTACAGTTATTTACATTAGGGTTAGGGTTACAGTTATTTACATTAGGGGTAGGGTTACAGTTACTTACATTAGGGTTGGAGTTACAGTTATTTACAGTAGGGGCAGGGTTACAGTTATTTACATAAGGGTTAGGGTAACAGCTATTTACATTAGGGGTAGGGTTACAGTTATTTACATTAGAGTTAGGGCTACAGTTATTTACATTAGGGGTAGGGTCACAGTTATTTACATTAGGAGTAGGGTTACAGTTATTTACATTAGGGGGAGGGTGAAAGTTATTTACATTAGGGTTAGAGTTACAGTTATTTACATAAGGGGTAGGGTTACAGTTATTTACATAAGGGTTAGTTTCAATAGGGGTAGGGTTACAATTATTATATTAGGGGTAGGTTGACAGTTATTTAAATAAGGGGTTGGGTTAGAGTTATTTTGATTAGGGTTAAGGATAGAGGTATTTACATTAGGGGTAGGGTTGTTGTTATTTATATTAGGGTTAGGGTTACGGTTATTTACATGAGGGGTAGGGTTACAATTATTCACATTCGGGGTAGAGTTACAGTTATTTACATAATAGTTAGGGCTACAGTTATTTACATTAGAGTTAGGGCTACAGTTATTTACATTAGGGGTAGGGTCACAGTTATTTACATTTGGAGTAGGGTTACAGTTATTTATATTAGGGGGAGGGTTACAGTTATTTACATTAGGGTTAGGGTTACAGTTATTTACATTAGGGGTAGGGTTACAGTTATTTACATTAGGGTTGGAGTTATAGTTATTTACAGTAGGGGCAGGGTTACAGTTATTTACATAAGGGTTAGGGTAACAGCTATTTTCATTAGGGTTAGGGTTACAATTATTATATTAGGGGTAGGTTGACAGTTATTTAAATAAGGGGTTGGGTTAGAGTTATTTTGATTAGGGTTAAGGATAGAGGTATTTACATTAGGGGTAGGGTTGTTGTTATTTATATTAGGGTTAGGGTCACGGTTATTTACATTAGGGGTAGGGTTACAGTTTTTACATTAGGTTAGGGTTACAGTTATTTACATTAGTGGTAGGGTTATAGTTATTTACATTAGGGGTAGGGTCACAGTTAATTACATTAGGGTTAGGGTTACAGTTATATACATTAGGAGTAGGGTTACAGTTATTTACATTAGGGTTAGGGTTACAGTTATTTACAATAGGGTTAGTGTAACAGCTATTTACATTAGGGTTAGGGTTACATTTATTTACATTAGGGGTAGGGTTGTTGTTATTTATATTAGGGGTAGGGTTACAGTTTTTACATTAGGTTAGGGTTACAGTTATTTACATTAGGGGTTGGGTTAGAGTTATTTTTATTAGGGTTAAGGATAGAGGTATTTACATTAGGGGTAGGGTTACAGTTATTTACATTAGGGGTAGGGTTAGAGTTATTTACATTAGGGTTAGGGTTACAGTTATTTACATTAGGGGTAGGGTTACAGTTATTTCACATTAGGGGGAGGGTTATATTATTAACATTAGGGTTAGGGTTACAGTTATTTACATTAGGGTTAGGGTTACAATTATTTACATTCATGGTAGAGTTACAGTTATTTACATTAGGGGTAGGGTTACAGTTATTTACATAATAGTTAGGGCTACAGTTATTTACATTAGGGGTAGGGTGAGTTATATACAGTTTTTTTACATTAGAGTAGGGTTACTGTTATTTACATTAGGGTTAGGGTTATAATTATTTACATTAGGGGTAGGGTCACAGTTATTTACATTAGGGGTAGGATTACAGTTATTTACATTAGAGGTTTGGTTACAGTTATTAACATTAGGGTTAGGGTTACAATTATTGAGATTAGGGTTAGGGTTACAGTTATGTACATTAGGGTTAGGGTTACAGTTATTTACATTAGGGGTAGGGTTACAGTTATTTACATTAGGGGTAGGGTTACAGTTATTTACATTAGAGTTAGGGCTACAGTTATTTACATTAGGGGTAGGGTCACAGTTATTTACATTAGGAGTAGGGTTACAGTTATTTACATTAGGGGGAGGGTTAAAGTTATTTACATTAGGGTTAGGGTTACAGTTATTTACATTAGGGGTAGGGTTACAGTTATTATATTAGGGGCAGGTTGACAGTTATTTAAATAAGGGGTTGGGTTAGAGTTATTTTGATTAGGGTTAAGGATAGAGGTATTCACATTAGGCGTAGGGTTGTTGTTATTTATATTAGGGTTAGGGTCACGGTTATTTACATTAGGGGTAGGGTTACAGTTTTTACATTAGGTTAGAGTTACAGTTATTTACATTAGTGGTAGGGTTACAGTTATTTACATTAGGGGTAGGGTTAGAGTTATTTACATTAGGGTTAGGGTTACAGTTATTTACATTAGAGTTAGGGTTATAGTTATTTACATTAGGGGTAGGGTCACAGTTAATTACATTAGGGTTAGGGTTACAGTTATATACATTTGGAGTAGGGTTACAGTTATTTACATTAGGGTTAGGGTTACAGTTATTTACATTAGGGTTAGTGTAACAGCTATTTACATTAGGGTTAGGGTTACAGTTATTTACATTAGGGGTAGGGTTTAAGTTATTTACATTAGAGTTAGGGCTACACTTCTTTACATTAAAGGTGGACTTACAGTTATTTACATTAGGGTTAGGGTTACAATTATTTACATTAGGGTTAGGGTTACAGTTATTTACATTATTTGTGGTGTTACAGTTATTTACATTTGGGGTAGGGTTACAGTTATTTACATTAGAGTTAGGGCTACAGTTATTTACATTAGGGTTAGGGTTACAGTTATTTATATTAGGGGTAGGGTTACAGCTATACACATTTTGGGTAGGGTTACAGTTATATACATAAGGGGAAGGATAATAGTTATATACATTAGGGAAGGGTTATAGTAATATACATTAGGGGTAGGGTTACTGTTAAATAGATTAGGGTTATGTTTACATTTATATAAATAGGGGGTAGGGTTACAGAAATATAGATTGAGGTTAGGCGCACATTTATACACATTAGGTTTAAGAATACATCTATACACATAGGGACTAGGGTTACATGTGTATACATTAGGGGTAGCGTTACATTTATATACATTAGGGTAAGGTTTACAGTTATATACATAAGGGGTAGGGGTTACAGTTATATACATAACGGTTAGGGTTACAGTTATTTACGTTAGGGTTAGGCTTACAGTCATTTACATTAGGGGCAGGGTTACAGTTATTTATATTAGGGTTAGGCTTACAGTTATTTACATTAGGGGTAGGGTTACAGGTATTTACATTAGGGTTACCGTCGCGCTACATTTTTTCCCGCAATCGCGTGCCCCTAATTTGGATTAGCAGCATGGCTACTGACGCTAATAAAAATTAGAGGAGCGGTAAAACGGCTACTTTTGCGGTAAATTGGCTACTTAGTGCGTTAAAGGATACTCATATATTGACATACCCTTCTTACAGGTGTTGATATTTTTTCATTTCAGAGCATTTTGAGTAGTTTTAGGTATATGTGTAAGTGCCTATTTTTTCATTTTGCGGTAATTGGCTACTCGGACTTAGTCGATTTTTTTGCCAATTTCATAGTTTGGATCATTTAAGTGTGCAAACTTCAATTTTACACCAATATTGCTTCACATCTGATTATGGATATTGCTTTCTGTAGATCAACTTGTAATGGTTTTACGCTTATGTTCAATTTGTTTTCTGATGAATTCTTACCATTAGAATGATCGATACACTCCCCGTCTGGGCAATGCAGACGGGGATTGTACCGACCTTTTAAGTGATTTTTTATGCTAGTATCCCTCTGTGTTTCTTCGTATTGTGTCTTCGTTTTATGTGTGTTAACTGCTTTCCGTGCTATTCAGGAAGAAAAAGTAACAAATCAGTATCAATGCAAATTATTTATTTGCATGCGGAATAAAATAAAGACATGTATAAAAATCACAATAATACAAATAAAAGAAACTAAATATAAAAATCATCAGTAAAAAAGGTATCAATGAATACTATCAAATTATCCAAGTTCCAGTACTCACCATTAAAACGTAACTCATCTTTCAGAAGGCTGAGTACTGGAACTTGGATAGCCAGGGAAGGAAGGAACACACAAACTAGAAACTGTCAAGTCAGCGTTAGCTATAATAGAATCTATCCGCTTCCCAGGCCTCTTCCAAAAAATAAAAAAAAACAAGTATATAAAAAATATCAGACATTATCCAAGTTCCAGTACTCACCATTAAAACGTGTCTCATTTTTCAGAAGGCTGAGTACTGGAACTTGGATTACTAGGGGAGGAATAAACACACTAACCCAAAACAAAATGTCAGCTTAAGCTAAAAAACAGTTCTACCGCTCCCCTAGTCACACCATTTTAAAGTCTACACACTCCATCAATCAATGCCGCTCACTGTCTATCCAATCTTCTCTTTCTCTTCCTGCGTTCCGCGTGTACCCTATCTACAATCATTTTCCAGTAATCTCTGCCAGCATTCCTTTCCTTGATTTTAAGTATCAGTAGTCTTCCCTCTTCCGTTTCTTGTAAGTTGCTCATGATGTGAATTTTTTGGACTTTGCCCGATCTAAGATTTCCTTCACATAGTCTAATTAGGGTTTGGGCCTCATCCTCAGAAAATGCCCGCCTTTTGTGACAATCCGGAATTTTTTCAACCTTTTCCTCTTCAGAGATGGCTAGATTTAAATCGTTCAAAGGAGAATCCGGTCTAGTTATTTCAGTTTCAGAGTAATCCTCTGTTTCGTCTCCACTGTTACCGGCTTCCACTATTTTCTCCTCTTCATTTCTACTCTCCGAGTAATCCTCTGTTTCGTCTCCAATGTTACCGGCTTCCACCATTTTCTCCTCTTCATTTCTACTCTCCGTGCTTTTATGTGACGTTGAAGGCCAATGAATCGACTTTTGGACCTGTCCCTGCCTTCTCTGCATAACGGATTCAATTAAATGGCCAATCGGCCTGGCCAGCTTCCGGTGGTCGTGCAGTGCGTAATATTTATCTGCAGTCGCTGTTGAGTGGGACATATGTCTTGCCAACAGTTCACGTGATTCTGGACAGGCCTCTCTTACCGCAGTGGAAGTGGATTTGCGAATGCGTGTTGCATTGATTTTCTTTTCCACAGGACCACCCGACCAGGCTTTTTGAATGGCCTTGTTCACTAGGCTAGAGTTCATGGCCTTTGCTGAGCCTTCTTTCGGCCACGTCAGAAATAGTTGTTTGGATTCACTTCGACAAGGCATTGTTTTAACTATTTCTAGGAAATGTCTGATCATTTCTAGCAATTCAGCAGACAAGGCAATCATCGCTGGTGCTTGTGCACCCGTCTTGTGTTCTGTTACCTGAAAAATAAAATATATCATGCTATTATATACTTATACAGTTTCTGTTACATTCCATTTGAAAACGATAAACGGCTACATATTTTCTGCAAATGGCTACATTTTTGCGGTAATTGGCAACATTCTTGCGGCAAAGGAGTACATTTTTGCGGGAAATGGCTACAGTAGTCTTTTACCGCAGGAATATTACTGCGGTATCTGGCTACAGTAGTCTTTTACCGCAGGATTATTGCTGCGGTATTTGGGTACATGTAACCATTTAACGTTTAATTGTTTCAAATTATCGCAGCGGTATAAAGCAACTTAATGCGGTAAATGACAACATTATTGCGGTAAAGAGATACATTTTAGCGGTATTTGGTTC
>MJUU01011879.1:3336-25568 GCA_002080025.1 Modiolus philippinarum | reverse complement strand
TGCGTGAATTACTCCATGATTTGGTATTTTAACAGCCATTGGTCGACTACAACTCATTATTTCTCCCCAAATTGATGAAAAATGGGAATTTTCAACATTTCAGATTTGTTCGTATTTCATCGTTAAATCGCAAAATATGTCAAATGTGTAGAATATATCTGCATATATGCCATTTAAGTACCCCAAGCAATACAAAAATTGTCTTAAAACATTGTTTAGAAAAACAAGGATTGTTATATGTGACTCTAAATACCGAAAATCTTACCCCTACCCCAACAAATTTTCCCTGAAATTTTTGTTTTTCGGTCTATGTTCGCATAAAAATAACAAGAACATACAAAATGTGTGTTGTATATGACAATGTTGCATGAATTAAATCATGCTTTGGTATTAAAACACCCATTGGTCGACTAAAACTCAATATTTCTCCCCAGATTGATGAAAGATGGGAATTTTCATCATTTCAGATTTGTCCATAGTTAACTGTTAAATCGCAATATGTATCAAATCTATAGAATATATCTGCAGATATGCCAATTAATTGTTCTAAGCGATACATTAGATGTCTTAAAACATTATTAAGAAAAACAAGGGGTGTTGAATGTGACTCTAAATACCAAAAATCTTACCGTCTACCCCAACACATTTCCCCCAAAATTGTCAATTTTTTTTTGTCTATGTTGGGATAAAAATGACCACCACACGCAAATTCTGCGTTGCAAATAACAAAGTTGCATGAATACTATCATAATTTGGTATTTCAAATCCCAGTTGTCAGCTAAAACTCAATATTTTGTCCAAAATTGATGAAAAATGGAAATTTTTAGCATTTCAGATTTGTACAAAATTCACTTTTAAATCAGTATATGTGGCAAATCTGGAGGATTTATCTGCAGATATGCCAATTTATTGTCTTAACCGATACATATGTTATTTAAAAACACTGTTCAGAAAAATAAGGAGTATTCGATTTGGCTCTAAATACTGAAAATCTTACCCCTACCCCAACAAAATTAAACTTAAAAATCTCCAAAATATGACCGCCTGTACATATAAATGAACAAAGCATACTAATGTTTTACTTTGTTTTAATTTGATACATCATAATATGTAATTCTGACACCAAAATATGGGTAAAATTGAATATTTTGGACGCTTATCGTGAAAAAGGGGAATTTTCAGTATTTCAGAATTTTCCGAAATTCAAAGTTAAATCGCTGAATAACTGCCCATAAACCGGGCGCATGATCTTATTTTTAATATGTTGGAGGCTCTGTGTGTTTAGTGTTTGAAAATGATATGTCATTGGACCTTTATACAATGTTTAAGCTTTTCAAGCTGAATAAAATGAAATAAATTGTGTTGATTATGTGTGGTAAGGGGTAATATGTTTGTAATTTATGAGGCTGTAGTTAGTCTAAAAGGCTTAAAAGCATACTTTCTAATTGCTTAGATATGATGAAACGATATTTAATCAACATTTTCAAGTTATATATCAATTTCATGAAGTAATTGCATCTCAAAGTCAAAACAGCAGAAATTCTGAAAAACGGAAAATTCCCATTTTTCATACAATTTCGGACAGAAGAGTCAAAAAGAGACCTTTTGAAAAGTTTTAATGTACTTAAATAATCTTCTGCATGTCAGTTTTTTTGAAATACACACCAGAATTCCCATTTAACATTATCTTTTTATCATTTAGAGGCTGAATATTTCAAATTTTCTCTAAATTTGTAGGGGAAGGGGTGCTAATTTTGACATTTATGAACCTATAATACGTCTGAAACTAAAATTTTTGCATACAATTTGTTGCTAATATATCATAAATTATTATTGCATCGGCAATTATCAAATATATATTCAGATTTTTACGACCCTTAAGTCAAAAAGTCGAAAATGTGAAAAATCTAAAATTCCGAAAAATTCCATTTTTCAAAAATTTTATACCGAAAATCAAAATTTTATGGACATTAATGGTTTTATTTTCTAACATTGTATCACAACTGATAAGTTAGGCATAAAAACTAGATCAAATGACGATGGTTGTTTATCTGAAAGGAATTGACAGCCTAAGATCGAGATTTTCGCATTTTTTTGCAGGGGTAGGGGTAAATTTTTTGTATCCCCTGATCATAAAATGGGCGTTAAGTACCCAAACTTGTGTTCATTGTAAAGCATATTAAATTAGCTTTAATTTGATGCCAAATTTCAGTACATATTACTTATCTGCAAAAAGTTATGGAGCTTAAAAGATGAAACTTATGTTAAAACGAAAATGCAATAATTTTTCGGGTGTACTATAAAAGTGGCCCTATACTGTCTATGCGTGCAGGTACTGTTCGTGTTAACATGTTTTATTTTGAAGAGGGGACATAGAAGGACTGAAAAAAACCGGTCTGGTTCGGAANTTGGGGGGGGGGGGGGGGGGGGGGGGGGGGGGTGCACGGAAAGTGTTTCCAGCCCACGGACTATAAGTGTTTGGATCTATTTAACGTAACTACACAACAGTTTATGGTAAATATCAGCTGTACCCGTTGATTGCATAATTTGCTATAAATATCGATTTTAACGGAATATTCATCTCACACAGAAACGTACAATCGTTGATTTTAATTATATTTACAATTTTCATCACAGTATTTCGAAGTTTTTATGTATTATTTCCGTCTAGAAGAGGAATTCATATCAATATAAAATGTATTGCATGCAATTAGCGACATTTAAATACACCCAGATATAATTATGGAACACATATTCCGTGAGTTACAGCAATTCAACTGTATTCTTCCGTGACTATACCGGAACTCGATGTTTGATATAACACAGACACACGTCATATTTGTGTTTAATTATGCAAATTATTGTGTATTTAAATATGTTGACATTTTACTCATAACTATGGTAGCATAAGTGGACTATAAATTCTCATTACTTTGCACTCATAACTTATGATTGTTAATTATTGTATTTTTTCAGGTTTTTACCAACTTGTTCACCGGCTAATTAAAATACAGATCAACACTTGGTTTTATTTTGAATTGGGCCCTCGAAGTAGGTTATGCTCGCTGAGTCCGGCTCAGTATAGTAAAAACACTAGAACAAGCCTGAGTTCCAGACCTCATTTTGGACCACTGGTAGCACCGTTCCTGCTGCAGGCAACACAGTTACAGGACACCGTTTCTTCCTGTTCCCGGACACAGTCACTCAACTACGGTAACACCGTTCCTGTTCCAGGCGACAAGCTACAACTGGATTAGACAACGTTCATCACAATGAGTCTTAATCAGACAGAAATGCCCGAGGAAGCCATTCCAGCATTTCCAGACACAAGGGTCCGGACACTTACAGAGAAAGGGCAAGAACAATATTTACAGGCATGCGACAAACATCGTCAAGACATAGAGTATTTGTGGACAATGCTCGACTCCCTGCTTCAGGAAGCTGAAGATCCCCCCGCAGGACTACGGGATCAAAGAACCTTAGAACAAAATATAGCTAAAGCAAATAGCAGGTACCAAAGACAACTTAGTACCTTCAAGGCCTACCTGAAGACTATCAGGAGCGAGGATAGTAAACGAGAAATGAAGGAATGCTCCACAATAGCAGATATCCGCCAACGTGCCATTGACGATGCTCTGTGCTACTTACAGGAAGCTAGCAGGGCTCTGACGCCCAAGAAATCATCAAATCACCTAGTACAAACATGTAGCAGCTCATCGTCCCACAATAGTAAATACCATTCACAAAGTGGAACGTCTACACGTACAGACGCTTCCAGTCTGTTAAGACGTAAGAAGGCAAAGGCAGAAGCTCTGAAAGAAAGTCTAGCTTATGCAGAGAAACAGGCCACTCTTTCAAAACAGGAAGCCTTGTTAGAAGATTCAACAGCTCGTCAAAAGGCTGAGATGGAGGCAACAACGGCTCGTCGAAAGGCTGAAATGGAGGCAACAACGGCTCGTCAAAAGGCTGAAATGGAGGCAACAAAGGCAGAGATGGAAGCAGCAACAGCTCTACAAAAATTACAGATGGAAGCTACAGCAGCTCGTAAGAGAGCCGAGTTAAATGCAGACCAAACATTGCTAGAGGCAAGAAAAGAAGCTGTCATGGCAGAAACGGAAGCCCAGATTCTGGATGACGATAGTAGTCAAACATGAGTTGATAGTGAAGACCAGCGAAGTCAGTTGCCTATAGATGAAGCAGACCCGCTTCAACGAGTTCAGCAATACTTTGAAGAACACTCCTTCAATGTTTTAAATGAGGAGGTACAAAATATCCCGTCAGTAGTATATGGGGCCTCCAGACCACCGGAAGTCAGTAGTACATGGGTCCTCCAGAACACAGGAAGTTACTTCAACTCCAACAGTGGTATATGGAGCACCAGAAGTAACATCTACTCCAGCTTACGCTGGACAACCTCGTAGATCTCAGTCTGTTACATTTGAGCTTTACAGAGATGCACCAGCATTTGAACCATCACGTCAGCACTAATCAGTGACACAACAATACCAAGTTCACATGTAGTAAACCTGAACGATGACAGGACTGTGAACCAGACTTCAGATATAACTAGATTCCTTCTCCATAAAGAAATTCTTTTATCTGGTCTTACCAATTTCAACGACCATGCTGAATCCTACTTTGTATTGAAAAATAGCTTCAAGTCAATTGTTGATGAAGCCAAAGTGTCTGACTCACAACAGCTTAACCATCTAGTAAAATGGCTCGGAGTTGAGTCTTCAAAACAGGCTGAAAGTATAAGGAGGTCATGTGAGAACCCCACTAAATGTCTCAGATTGCTGTGGGATCGTTTAGATACCAGGTATGGATACCATGAAATGGTGGAAGCTTCACTAATGAATAAACTGGGGAACTTTCCAAAATATACAAGCAAGGACAATGTACGTCTGTATGAGTTGTCCGATTTATTGTCGGAAATAGAATACATAAAAAATAATCCTAAATTCCAGTCACTTCTTGGATATTTCGATTCTTCATCTGGGATAAGGCCAATTGTCAGTAAGCTCCCTAATGGACTCCAAGAAAAATGGACAACAAGAGCTTATAACTACAAGACGTCACATAATGTACCATTTCCACCTTTCACCGAATGCTCCAGATTCATTCGGGAAATGAACAAATCAAAAATTATCCCGGATTCTGTTATGAGCAAGAACAGCAAACAACTCCAAAGTATTCCGGAAGAAAACCATCCGTGGCCAAAACCCGGGTAGCATCTCACAAGACTGATGTAGACACCCCCAGTCAAGACATTGGGGGCACCCTGCCCCAGTATACAGAGAATGAAGCATCAGACAGGTGCGTCATACACAACACAGGTCATTCATTAGACGAATGTAGAGGATTCAAATCAAAATCCATTGTGGAACGGAGAGATATCCTCAAACAAAACAACCTATGTTTTAGGTGTTGCGCCTCTACAACCCACAGAAGCAGAGACTGCAAGGCAAAGATTTCTTGTAGAGACTCCGGAAGCAAGCAACACACCACTGCCTTACACACAGTCAGGAAGGCATCTTCAGTTGGCCCCGTACAACATCACGGCAGAACAGCAGAACGGCGGGGAGGCAAGTAATGCCAGCAGTTGTGACAGAACAGTTAACTCGTCTTGCATGGAAATCTGTGGAAATAACATGCAAATCATGTGCCAAGATCATCCCTGTCAGAGTACATCATAGGGACAACCCCGACATAACCATCGAAATGTATGCAGTTCTTGATGACCAAAGTAACAGGTCCCTGGCATCACCAGAGTTTTTTGAATTCTTCAACATTGAAGACAAACCAGAAAATTATACCCTGACCACTTGTTCAGGTCGTATTGCCACCAGTGGCAGAAGAGCCAAAGGATTTATAGTCCAATCTTTACACGGACATGAAGAATTAGAACTGCCAGTTTTAGTAGAATGTGATTACATTCCAAGCAGCAGAGACGAAATCCCGTCACCAGATTCTGCCGTACACTTTCCACATCTGAAAGATATAGCTGGAATAAAGATAGCAGGAAGATAATGCTGCTCATAGGAAGAGACCTTCCCGAAGTCCATCATGTCCTAGATCATAGATATGGACCACCTGGATCACCCTTTGCCCAGAAATTAAGACTGGGGTGGGTAGTCATAGGAGAAATCTGTCTGGACTATCAACATGCAACTCCAGACTTATCTGTGAAGAAAACATTTGTCTTACCATCTGGCCAACCTACGACACTAAGACCATGTGAAAGTAAGATTTGTGTACGGGAACCAGATCAATACTGCAACTAAAATACTAGACATACCAGAATATGATATCTTTGCTAAGACAAAAGATGACGACAAAACAGGAATGTTGTATGAAGATAAAACATTTATGAAACAAATGGACAACCTTTTTGCAAGAGACTCCACAGGCAGTTGGGTAACTCCGTTACCATTTTGGACACCAAGACAACGACTTCCAAACAACAGGCAATAAGCTGTTAAAAGAGCGGAATTCCTCGAAAACAGTCTGAGGAGGAACGCTCTCAAAAGGGAACATTTTATAGAATTCATGTCAAAGATATTAGACAACAACCATGCGGAAGTTGCTCCGCCATCCCAAGAAACCTCTGCAGATCAGGGGTGTGTTCAATTCCTCCGCAAAATTCGACGGAGTAACCCTCAACAGTGTTTTGAAGTCTGGTCCAGACCTATCAAACAGCTTACTGGGAGTCCTGATACGTTTCAGGAGAGAGATGGTTGCTGTTACGGCTGATGTTTCAGCACATGTTTTACTGCTTTGTTGTTAGAGAAGATCACAGAAACTACCTTAGATTCCTGTGGTATAAAGACAATGATATTGATAAGGGATTGATAGAGTACCAAATGAGATTCCATGTGTTCGGCAACAGTCCGTCCCCAGCAGTGGCAACGTTGGGGCTACGTAAGACAGTACAGGCCGCAGAGCCAGAGTACGGCCAAGATGTTACAAATTTTGTGACTAAAGGCTTTTATGTTGATGATGGGTTGACATCATTCCAAACAGGAGAAGAGGCCATCAAAGTCGTCAAAGACACTCAAGCAGCATTGAAAAAGTACGGAAATCTCCGTTTGCACAAGTCTGCATCCAACAGTGCTGAAGTTAAGTCTGCATTTCCAACAAGTGATTTAGCGACAAACTTGAAAGATTTCGATCTTGAAGCCAACAATAAACCACTCCAGCGTAGCCTTGGATTAATATGGGATGTCAACACAGACATGTTCCTATTCCAGCTAATGCTGGACACGAAACCTATAACAAGACGTGGTGTATTATCTACGATAAACAGCATTTATGATCCACTTGGATAGTTAGCCCCAGTGATCATCCCAGGGAAGCTGATTCTAAGAAAACTGACTTCAACAACAGTTTGTTGGGGGCAAACCAATCCTGGATGATATTGCTTCAGGATGGGAAACTTGGCGAGGTGAACGGCAAGAACTAGATACATTACATGAAAGTGAGAGTCGATCTCATGTTTCTCCAGAGATCTCTGTAGCAAAAACAATCGCAGCACCAGATAATCCTAACAAAGGTGCTGAGATTCCAGCACTTCTAAGACTGAAATGGCCTTATATATACATGGAATTGCATTCCTGAAACGTCCGTCCCGTCTACGTCTGAACGGGTGTTCAAAGCTTGAACCTCACAACACTTCTCTTCAAGAAGCAGAAGACTTCAATATATCATCACTACAACATGAAGTTTACGCAGAAGAAATAGACTGTACAAGTCACAAGATACCTATTGGCAAAGCAAGTTCAATTGTCAATCTCAATCCGCTTTTAGATGAAAAAGGACTAACTTTTCCAGATACTTCTGCGGATATCACGTTACAAGAATATTCATAACTACAAATAATTCCTTCGCAGGAAGAGGAAGACTCCGGTACATCTCTACCTGAGTAGTGCTATATTATACTTTACCGTATTTATCGTTCATCTGTGAATTCAAAATCAGTTAATGATCACGGAGATATTTCGTCTCGTGGAAGTTAGTGTATAAAATGTAGATAAATTATATTCAGTGAATATTGATAATAGTATGATAAATTTCTGTTGTTAATTTAAAAAATTATCAAGTAGATATCATACGGGGAGTGTATTGTCACAATTAGTGTTGTATCATGGCAAGCATGGAGAAATTCCGAATACACCGAATGCCCGGGACCGAATGACACATCTTTGGTTTTTCGTTTCCCTATTCCACCTTTCTCAAAATTCGTAATCAATACGTTCATGGATGTCCAGATATAAGTGTTTGGAATTTAGTACCTAGTTCAATAACAGTGTAAGTTTTACATTATATTTTCATTATATTTGGATGAAGATTGATCTATTTAATATAACTACACAACAGTTTATGGTAAATATCAGCTGTACACGTTGATTGCATAATTTGCTATAAATATCGATTTTAACGGAATATTCATCTCACACAGAAACGTACAATCGTTGATTTTAATTATATTTACAATTTTCATCACAGTATTTCGAGTTTTTATGTATTATTTCCGTCTAGAAGGGGAAAATAAAAAAAACCGTTATTAAGCTGCATAATTCATATAAATATAGAATGTTTGGCAAGCAATTAGCGACATTTAAATACATCCAGATATAATTATGGAACACATATTCCGTGAGTTACAGCAATTCAACTGCATTCTTCCGTGACTATACCGGAACTCGATGTTTGATATTACACAGACACACGTCATATTTGTGTTTATTTATGCAAATTATTGTGTATTTAAATATGTTGACATTTTGCTCATAACTACAGTAGGGTGCAGACATAACCTCTCGTCCAAGTTAACTTAGGGAGCAGTCATGAGAACAGTCCTAAGTTAACTTGAAGTTAACTTGGAGCAGTCATAGAATCCTGACTGCTCTGACCAGTCATAGAGCCCTGACTGCTCTGACCATGCAGTCATAGAGCCCTGACCGCTCTAACCTGTCATAGAATCCTGACTGCTCTGACCTGTCATAGAGCCCTGACCGCTCTAACCTGTCATAGAATCCTGACTGCTCTGATTAGTCGTATAGCTCTTAAACAATACAAGAACTGTGAATACTCAAAATTTGATACAGCGATGGATACGTCCCATGCACATTCCCTACCACGCCACACGATTCACACAACGAACGCACAAATTTTTCACACGTTGAGTGCAATTTTCTTCAATTTTTGCCGTAAGGGACCGACCATTTAACTTGAAGGGGGGCGGGGGGGGGGGCTATGGTTTTTTTCTAAAAAAATATTTTGGATCTGATTTTATGTGAAAAAAATATTTTGGCTGCCAAAATGGTGAAAAAAAATTTTCTGAATGAGGCATTCTACCCCAAAAAATAATGTTAATTTTGAAAAAAATATTTTGTTGATACGCGTGCAAAAAATAAATAATTTGTTTCGCGCAAAGCGCGAAAAAAATTTTCTGTCCAGAAAAAAAAAACCATAACCCCCCACCCCCCCTTCAGGTTAAATGGTCGGTCCCTAACCATATCAGAACTTTCAGAAAACAGTCAGTCCCAGCTTCTATGTACTCGAAAATTGTAATACTATAAACAGCTGATAAATTTCCGTCATTTTGTAAAATAAACAATTATAAATGAATAAACAAAACTGAATAAAAATCAGTCCTGTAGTTAATAAAATATCCTGCAAACATCCACAAACATCGAATATTAGAAGAGGTGCATATTTCATTTTCACGTTAAAATACAACTTGTTGAAATGTAACCTTAGATATATATAAGAAAAGGCAGATTTTCTTCATTCAATATCGATGCCCGCAATACTTCAACTTTCTGTTATTTAACCTAAAATATATAAGAAAAAGCAGATTTTCTTCATTCGATACTATATCGATGCCCGCAATATACTTGAACTTTCTGTTATTCAACCTAAAATATATAACAAAAGGCAGATTTTCTTCATTCGATATGATATCAAATCCCGCAATACTTAAACTTTCTGTTATTTGACATAAAATATATAAGAAAAAGCAGATTTTCTTCATTTAATATTATATCGATGCCCACAATACTTCAACTTTCTGTTATTTAACCTAAAATATATAAGAAAAAGCATATTTTCTTCATTCCATATTATATCGATGCCCGCAATACTTCAACTTTCTCTTATTAAACCTAAAAATATATAACAAAAGGCAGATTTTCTTCATTCGATATTATATCGATGCCCGAAATACTTCAACTTTCTGTTAAATAACCTAAAATTTATGAAAAAAAGCAGATTTTTTTCCTTGATATTATTTCGATGCCCGCAATACTTCAACTTTCTGTTATTTAACCTAAAATATATAACAAAAGGCAGATTTTCTTCATTCCATACTATATTGATGTCCGGAATACTTCAACTTTCTGTTATTTAACCTAAAATATATAAGAAAAAGCAGATTTTCTTCATTCAATATTATATCGATGCCCGCAATTCTTCAACTTTCTGTTATTTAACCAAAAATATATAACAAAAGGCAGATTTTCTTCATTCGATATTATATCGATGCCCGCAATACTTCAACTTTCTGTTATTTAACCTAAAATACATAACAAAAGGCAGATTTCCTTCATTTCATATTATATCGATGCCCGCAATACTTCAACTTTCTGTTGTTTAACCTAAAATATATAAGAAAAGGCAGATTTTCTTCATTCTATATTATATCAATGCCCGCAATACTTCAACTTTCTGTTAAATAACCTAAAATTTATGAGGTAAGCAGATTTTCTTCATTCGATATTATTTCGATGCCCGCAATACTTCAACTTTCTGTTATTTAACCTAAAATATATAACAAAAGGCAGATTTTCTTCATTCCATATTATATTGATGCCGGCAATACTTCAACTTTCTGTTATTCAACCTAAAATATATAAGAAAAAGCAGATTTTCTTCATTTGATATTATATCGATGCCCGCACTTCTTCAACTTTCTGTTATTTAACCAAAAATATATAAGAAAAGGCAGATTTTCTTCATTCGATATTATATCGATGCCCGCAATACTTCAACTTTCTGTTTAATAACCTAAAATTTATGAGAAAAAGCAGATTTTCTTCATTTGATATTATTTCCATGCCCGCAATACTTCAACTTTCTTTTATTTAACCTAAAATACATAACAAAAGGCAGATTTCCTTCATTTCATATTATATCGATGCCCGCAATACTTCAACTTTCTGTTGTTTAACCTAAAATATATAAGAAGAGGCAGATTTTCTTCATTCGATATTATATCGATGCCCGCAATACTTCAACTTTCTGTTATTTAACCTTAAATATATAACAAAAGGCATAATTCCTCATTGGATATTATATCGATGCCCGAAATACTTCAACTTTCTGTTATTTAATCTAAAATATATAAGAAAAAGCAGATTTTCTTCATTCGATATTATAAGGATGCCTGCAATACTTCAACTTTCTGTTATTTATCCTAAAATATATAACAAAAGGCAGGATTTTTTTCATTCGATATTATAATCAATGAGCCCATTACTTCAACTTTCTGTTGTTTAACCTAAAATATATAACAAAAGGCAGATTTTCATCATTCGACATGATGTCGATGCCTGCAAACCTTCAACTTTTGTTATTTAACCTAAAATATATATGAAAAAGCAGATTTTCTTCATTCAATATTATATCGATGCCTGCAATACTTCAACTTTCTGTTCTTTAACCTAAAATATATAAGAAAAAGCAGATTTTCTTCATTCGATATTATATCGATGCCCGCAATATACTTTAAATTTCTGTTATTTAACTTAAAATATATAACAAAAGGCAGATTTTCTTCATTCGATATTATATCGATGCCCGCAATACTTCAACTTTCTGTTATTTAACCTAAAATATATAACAAAAGGCAGACTTTCTTCATTCGATATTATATCAATGTCCGGAATACTTCAACTTTCTGTTAAATACCCTAAAATTTATGAGAAAAAGCAGATTTTCTTCATTCGATATTATTTCGATGCCCGCAATACTTCAACTTTCTGTTATTTAACTTAAAATATATAACAAAAGGCAGATTTTCTTCATTCCATATTATATCGATGCCCTCAATACTTCAACTTTCTGTTATTTAAATTAAAATTATAAGAAAAAGCAGATTTTCTTCATTCGATATTATATGGATGCCCGCAATACTTCAACTTTCTCTTATTTAACCTAAAATATATAACAAAAGGCAGATTTTCTTCATTCGATATTATATCGATGCCCGTAATACTTCAACTTTTTGTTATTTAACCTAAAATATATAAGAAAAAGCAGATTTTCTTCATTCAATATTATATTGATGCCTGCAATACTTCAACTTTCTGTTATTTAACCTAAAATATATGACAAAAGGCAAGATTTTCTTCATTGGATATTATAATCAATGCCTGCAATACTTCAACTTTCTGTTATTTAACCTAAAATATATAACAAAAGGCAGATTTTCTTCATTCGACATTATAACGATGCCCGCAAAACTTCAACTTTTGTTATTTAACCTAAAATATATATGAAAAAGCAGATTTTCTTCATTTGATATTATATCGATGCCTGCAATGACGTCTATTTATACATCCTTGATGCCTGCAATACTTCAACTTTGTGTTATTTAACCTAAAATATATAAGAAAAAACAGATTTTCTTCATTCGATATTATATCGATGCCCGCAATACTTCAACTTTCTGTTATTTAACCTAAAATATATAACAAAAGGCAGATTTTCTTCATTCGATATTATATCGATACCCGCAATACTTCAACTTTCTGTTATTTAACCCAAAATATATAAGAAAAGGCAGATATTTTTTATGAATAGTTTATATGCCCAAAACATTGCTATCAATGTCAATATGTTAATATTTTTTTAAAGTTGTAAAGTTGTAGTTGTAAATATCTATATTATTTTTCAAAAAACAGAAATGAGGGGACGACCAGTTGATTTTCAGTGGCGATTTTGTAAATAGATAATTCAATCTGTGACTTATATTAGTCCCAGGTCCCATTTTAATCCTTCTGGTCGTGGAAATAAATAATTTATTTTTTCGAAATTTTCATGAAAATAAATAATTTTTCTAGGCAAAGAAAATGGGAAATAATGTGGTCTTTTGAAAACGCACGTTACACGATACACGCACTCGGCGCGTCTTTTTACTCAAATAAACTCAAATATACTCAAATAAACTCAAATAAACCAAAATAAACATAAATATAGTTTGACTTGTACAAAATTATGATAATTAAAAACAAAAATATAATTTAGTCTCATTTTATTAACCTTTTATCCGAAAAATGCGACAAATTTCTCTTAATAAGTAAACGCACTACTTGGTTGCCAAATACCCCCTGGGGTCAAACGGACTTCACATAATGTTGTATTATCTTTGACACTAACATTGTAACTTTTACCACTGTAAATAAGTAGCTAAATGTTCAATATTTTTCACAACAATGATAAATTGACAAATTCAGAAGCAGAATTCTACTTTTACACACAAGTGCAGTTAGCGTACTGCTGCTTAGGGCAAATACCAGTCATTTGCGGACCATTTACAAACATTGCAGTCTTCGTAAAAAATCTGACCACTAAATGCAAAAAGGCACTACAGTTAAGAGAATAAAATTTTGTTTTATTTGCAACATTTAATAGTGGTACGAAAAGGTTCTATTTTGGTATCATCTCGTTAGTTACCGTATACAAGATACAGACACACCAGCTGTTGGATTATTTTAACAATTCCAAAACTAATAAAATAACTGCACAATATAATTCATGAACATTTAAATATGTGTTTTTATTGTTCTCTAATTATAAATATGTTTATTTTGTACTTATTTTACTTCTGTTTGGATATACATAAGGTTATTTAGGTTTATTTGAGTTTATTTGAGTTTGTTTGAGTTTATTTGAGTAAAAAGACGTACCCACACGCACTCGCTTTACACGACGATGCACACGATGCACACGATGAGCGCTAATTTGGAAATGTTGAACGTTTCCATTGCTGTAACATTAAAGCAGTCAGGGCTCTATGACAGGTCAGAGCAGTCAGGATTCTATGACTGGTTAGAGCGGTCAGGGCTCTATGACCAGAACAGGTCAGAGCAGTCAGGGCTCTACGACCAGAACAGGTCAAAGCAGTCAGGATTCTATGACCAGAACAGGTCAGAGCAGTCAGGGCTCTAGAACAGTTCTAAAGTTTTTTTAGTAGCTTTTATGACTGCTCTATGACTGGTCTAAGTTAACTTGAAAACGGTCCTAAGTTAACTTAGAAGAGCTTTTATGACTGGTTCAAGTTAACTTGGCGAGAGATTATGTCTGCACCCTACTGTATAGAAGCATAAGTGGACTATAAATTCTCATTATTTTGAACACATAACTTATGATTGTTAATAATTGTATTTTTCAGGTTTTTACCAACTTGTTCACCGGCTAATTGAAGTACAGATCAACACTTGGTTTTATTTTGAATTGGGCTCTCGAACTAGGTTATGCTCGCTGAGTCCGGCTCAGTCCAAATATATATGTGGCGTACCTTTTATATTTAAATTAGTCTATATTACAAAAGAGAACATAAAACTGAGAGGGTAGTGGTCTGCGACTATGTTTTTAGTTATATCATACTGAATGTTTTTCAATAAAAATCATTCACCCTTACAGCAATTTTATTCCTTTTATTATACTGATTGACAATCAGAGTTGAAAATCATAGAACAATGAACATTGCTACCTGATTGTTTATACATTTGTAAACATAGGGTAACATTCTTCAACTCTGCAAGATTCTATGTATTAGACTTCATTGGCATATATAACCCATCACACTGGCCGAAATTCGACTGAGAAAAATAATTATGGTCGTTGTGCGATCGGGTACATCGTAGTAAAATCATAGTATGATTGCAGAAAGGTGTTCATGGTCGTGAAAATCGAGGAACAATTTTGAACATGCATGCCTAAAAATCGTTGTGCTGTCGTGACCAAATCTGATCGTAGTGAGGTCGCACTAGAGTCATGGTAAGGTTGAAATAAGGTTTTCATGTTGTATTTAGAACATGTGATGCCAATTGAGGAGACTGTTCTGCGATCACAGTACGATTCTGATACAGTCTCGTTACGACAATTCCGATTCTACTACGACTGTTCTATGCTTCTGCCACGATCCACACAGCCGATTGAAATACGATATTAAAGACCTTTGTACAACCTTATGCCGACTTTATCACGACAACATGTATACCAAGCCCACGCCATACGTGTTCCATGAGGAAGATAAAATATCGGCATGCAAAATGTCACAGCACATTTAAAGCTGATACATTTTTCCCCAGCAATAAATCATCCTCAACGAAAACGCAGCCGTCTATCTACAGATAATACTGGGTTGCGAGACTGCATACTTTATTGTATTTATTTTTGCGATGTGTTTTGTATTTTTTTGTTTATGGCATCAACCCCTTAGGACATAAATGGGCATTTACGAATATAGATTAATTAATTTAATGCACTACTTAGAAAACGTACATTGCGATCGCTTAGAGGGGAATTGTTGGGGTCAAGGGTATTAACTGTTATTGTGTTATTGGGTAAAATTGATTCTCTGTTAGCTGTTATTGCAAAATATAATCTTGTGTTAGCTGTTATATTGGGTAGTTCTGTGTTAGCTGTATGATGAATATTTAGTTCACTGTTAGCTGTTACTGAACAGTCCAGATTGGTGTTATTACAAAGATATACCCCAAAATTTTCGAGTTTTCCTTTCACTTCTAAGTTGAAATTCCCCCTTTTTAAATCCCCCCGTCCGCGCCTGCTGCATTATTATATAGCTGTTGCCTACAACTGTATAAGTTGTAAGTCTACATTTTGACTATTCAGTCGACTTTGTAATTCAACTTTTTATTTACTGTGTTTAATTTGACCAGCCTTTTCTTTTTAGTTCAATGATTGATTGATTAGTTAGAGTTTAACATCCAGTGGACAATGTTTCAGCTATATCAGGACAAGAACAAGTTAATAAAATATTAGTAAGAGAAGAAAAAAGCAATTATGAAATGGACAACATAGACAACGAGTTTTGGTTGCCACTGGAAAAGGAGAGAAAATGTTAGGGACAGGAAAATTAGCCTTCTATACGAGTTCCAGAGACTCTGCTCTCTTTAGACAATATAGAAGGGGTCTTTATACTGCATGGAGCGTTGCATTTCTCCACACAGTTTGGCTACAATAGTTCGCGGTCAGGCTTTCTGTATTATGACCTGACTCAGACTGCCCCGCATAGACAGGACATTCCCCTATCTACCAACTGGGGACGTGCACGGGTAGCTCTGTAGCGGGAGCCCTTGAAAACCGATTCAGGTGCCGGGAATTTGAAATAAAGTAAACTCCCATCACAACATACATTTTATAACCTCAAGACTTGACACGTTTTTCTTATAATTTTATACACTTGTTGCTCTTTTCAATATTATATAATTTAACGACTAGACTATATATGGCAAATTAGTCGAATGAATAATAATTCACCTCTACGACAAGAGTTGAAATTGAAAAACACCCATACAAGAAGTGAAATTGAACACTGATAGCTACATGATGAGAAAAGAAAAAAATAATCAATGAAAATTTACACATACTGATTTTTGAAAGTTGTTTGAATCTTTGATTAAAACATATTGATAAAACACAAAGTAGTAAGACAACGCAATACATATTCAACTGCGCATTTCATTTTTTGAAATTGTGGATTTCCTTGGTTTGGGTTCTTGTGCTGCTGATGAGGAATAAATTTCCGAAATTGCCATACAGCTCATTAAAATTATGGCAGTTGGCGTTAACATATGTGTTATGGTCTCATGTTCATTTACTCCATATCCTTTCGTAGAATATTTAGCATCACTTAGTCAATACTTCTTGTGGTAATTGAGTTTGTCAGTTCTGAGATAGGACTCAATAATTTTATTCACGAAAATAATTAGACTTAATGCGAGCTATTACTACTAGAGGGGGTAGAACTGTAAAAGTGTCTGAAAAATTCTACTAGCCTAATCCAAGACATTTAAAAAAAGTTTAGGGCTATTGTATTTTTCGCCTTGTACAGTGATAATGAGTAACAAATAAAGTACTTTTTAGTCACCTTTCGGCGATAGCCGAAGAGGACTTTAGGTTTGCGCTCCGTCTGTCCGTCTGTCAGTCCCGCATCAGTTTTTTGCACTTTTTGTCTATACCCATGGAGATATTGATCTGATATTTTGTATGTGAATGTAAAAGGATGGATAACAGGAAATACCCACAATGGCTGAAAATTATAATTACATGCCACAATTTGTCATGGAACTACTCAAGAAAAACACGAATAAGACAAGAGACAAACGTAGAAAACAATAGGAACTCGGGACAGCCGGACTTGGTACCGGCACTAGCAAAAGCCAGCGGTAGGGTTAAATCGGTTTATGGGCACCCAAACCTCCCCTTTATCTGTCCCGTGTCCCTATAGTATAAAAAACATACGAATAAAACCCAATACAGGTAGACTACTAACTGCATGACCACAATCTTGAAAGTAAAGAAAAAAAATAGAATATGTAATTTTGAAAGATGGGTCAAAGGGTGTTCGCCGCTAAACTGCCGTCTAGCTCAAGGAGCCTAATCTGCTGGTAGAACACTGTCGCACTACGGAAGAAAAATTAAACTCAAAACTTCCCAAAGGGTTTGGTCAAGAATCATCATAAATTTCAGTAGACATCGGCAGTATCAGTGAAAGGCCAGTGTGTGTGCAAAATTTTCAGGTCATTAGGTCTCAAAGCTAATTTAACGGATGCAAGCAGTATATCTTGTCGATATCCCCTATTACGTAAAGAATGTAAGTCCCAGCTTTTCTAGATTTTTAATCAATGAGTCTACCTTAATGAGTTACAGACCAAGATAAAGTTTGCTTTGGGTCCACTGAATTTTGGCAGAGATTTGGGCCTTGGACTTTGAAAATTTTAGTAAAATATCAATTTTCTGCATTTATAAGCGTTAAAGGTATTAATCTGATAATTAGTATGTGAGTCAACCTTTATGAGTTACAGACCAGGTTAAAGTTTGGTTCCGATCCACTGATTTTTGACAGAGTTATGGGCCTTGGACTTGAAAAACATATTTTACCATTTTTGCTAGTGCAATAAAGCCTTGTCCTACCTTGGTATTGCCTTGCAACACGATCCACACTTGTTGATAATGAAGTCAATGAACATGTTTACGATGAACAATGATGGCCTATGAATGTATATCTTCTCAACAAGAAAGTTTTATTGAATAAGATGACTGTTATCCAGGTGTAAAACTTTTACATGTATATGTTAGCTGTTATTGACTAGATATACACTGTTAGCTGTTGTCACTAATTTGAATTATATGTTATCTTTTATTGGAAAAATCAATTTGCTCTTAGGCTGTTATGGGACCCCCTTGCCCCCTCTTAAAAGCATCTTTAGACTCAATCGTTTGGGTCATAGGGGTCAACTTAGTGACTTGAAATACAAACTTCACTACGAAAAAAAAAACGAGACGTACAAAGTTTGTACTTGAACATATAAAACATCAACAGCATATATACAGAAAGTAGTATACAATGTGCATACATATAGGTACAACACAACATAAAATACGAATATACACTATACAATTATTGACTTTGCTATAGGTTGCTACATGAAAAAAGTTATATTCATCGAGCTGAAAGCGAGGTGAATATTGCTTTTTGAGGGTTGATAAATCCCTGTAGCAACCTATTCAAATTAATTTGCGTCTTAAATTAAGAAAAAGAGAAAAATAACAATAAATTTAAGAAATTTATTTAATAATGATGTTTTATCCTAAATTACGTTGACTATGGAAATCTAGAATTTTTAATTTTTATTTTTAGCCCATTGTAGGTTGACATGACATTCCAGACAACATTTGTGCTATTTATAGCCCGTTTCAGGTTGACATAACATTCCATAAAACCTATGAGGACATGATACATACTCATTACTTTTCAAGCTGTTTTCAGCCAATCAGAAAACAGATAAAATGCAATAATGTAATAATTATGTAATAGTAACTTGTGTAGAGAGCTGCATCCGGATTTACAGACTGCCTAAGGAGCGAGACGGACCGTGTACCTTGTTACAGCCCGAGTCGAAGGCAAGGGCTGTAACAAGGTACAGGTCTGTATCAAGGTCCTTAGGCAGTCTGTAAATCTGATGCAGCCCGATACACAAGTTTCTATTACTTTTATTTCATTGAACAACCAGTCAAACGCTTCAGGTTAATGTTTCATGTCCTCTTTTTTATATTGTCGGCAATTTTCAAAAAAAAATTATAATAATAATACTAGTAATAATAATAAAAAGTAAAAGTGAAATTGAAAAACATAGACATGAGATGTGAGGTTACCTGAAACTAATTACATGTAATATTTAAAACAATGTGAGATTAATTCATTTTGTTTTATCTTTCTCGGGTAGCATGTTGAAAAAAACCCCAGTAAATTGTGACTTGTAAGCTAAATATGTTATTGTTCTGCTGACGTCACCACCGGGCTGTTTTTCAGCGGGCTGTATTTCACCGGGCTGTATCGGATCTCAATACAGCCCGCTCAGAGTATTGTTTGAATACAGTATACCATGTGATAGTAATTGGACCAATTGAATTTTTTGTAACAATAGTGATATGAAATAAAAAGAAATATAGACTCACTAGTTGAGTAATATTAATGGTTTTAGGGTGCAAATATGACAAAAGCGTGTTTATCTTCATGGCTTTAGACAATGATGTTGCAGACCGAAACACATTTTTGATTATATATGACTTTTTTTCCAGGACCCAAAGGGTGACTGAGGACAAAATGATTAGGATCAACCCTGGATACCTACATTCGTATGAAAGGAAAACCAAGCTCAAGTCACGAGAAGAAGCATATACACATGGAAACCAGCAATTGTCAACTGAAGTCGACATAATTGTGAACCACAATTTCAATTTCTTTTGAATTTTAACTGTCCTTAAAAATGAAATTGAGAAAGTGAAAAGTATGAATTCCATATGGCAAAGTACATCTAGGATAATTGTAGACAAACTAATTGAACTGTTAGCCGGCCAATTTGTCCATCTTAGTATTACTTGTAATTGAAGAATGCAATGGCATATAGTTTGCTATGTATGCAAAGACGTGTTAAGTTTCATTACTGTTTTAGGCATACATTTATTCTAAATGAACATTTAGTTGAAGCAAAGTATTCCTGGCTAATTCGAAAATACAGAACTTCCCATCATTTGTTACGTATACAACCGGCAGTACGTCTTCAATTACAGTAAAGTTTGTAAAGATATAAACATTAACAATTCTGTGCCTGATACATAAAATTGCAACAATTCAAAATACGCTTAAATACACCTAGCTCCCATGTCATCACAGGAGATCTCAACATCTTGAAGACAAAGAGCTTATCAATTTCTTATAGAAAAGTCCAAAATATAGGCCACCTTCTAAAATTAATTGGACAGATTGCCGTAATACCATCCACGACTCACTTAAGACTTAAAAAATTTGGTTAAGCATGAACACGTTGACAAAAAATCTTTAGATTCTTTCTTTAATGCTACCATGAAAATTGTCGATATCTGAATTAGACAGTTTGACCTTTTGTTGTACATTGACGAACATGGACGAACATGGACGTCTTGAATCTAGATTATATGACAAACGTGATGATTTTGACTTTCCAATTGTGAACTTTCCCTTTCTCTGCAGCAATATACCTGCATCCCCAGCATATGGAGTATATATTTCACAATTAATTCGTTACTGTAGAGCGTGCAGTACATACGGTGACTTTGTGGAAAGAGCAAAAGCACTGTCACAAAAACTGCTGAATCACGGATATGTTCAGCCTTTGTTACTTTCGTCCCTTCAGAAATTCTATGGCCGTCACCACGACATCATAGATATGAAATGTCAGTATTTCAAATAAAAACTGACATTTTCAGCTAGATTCGCGTCTTCCCTGATTTGGCATTACCGGTTTCGACTTTACCCTGGATTGACCCACTGACAGTGTGACGGGTGCTGTGCACAGAGCAGGACATGCTTACCCTTCCGGGGCACCTGATGTCACTCTTGTTTATTGAGAGTTCACACTGTTAGTGCTTTAGTTTTTTGTGTTGTATATGTTACGTTCGTTTGTTTTGTGGGCATGTGGTGTCTTTGGTCTTCCGTCTTTTGGTGTTCTTGCTTTTGCCTTGTCTCTGGACTTTGATTAGTGTAATCTTGTACTTTGTTCCCTCGGTATTCTACTTCCGTTGTTTTGAACAACATTTCCGCCATGACAACAAAATAAAATCCACCGTTTCTCGCATCCAAATGAAACTTAATGAATTTCGCAAGGAATTCGTATTTGTTCCAGCTGATAAGGCTGCAAATAACATCATCATAGTTTGTCGTAAACATTATATAGAAGTACTCCATAAAGAAATTACAAGTTCACATACTTTTCAATTAAGGCGAAGTGTACGTAATTCAACGCCTCTAGCGGATTTCGGGAATAATAACGTGTGTCGTTAGTAACGTCATGAAGGAAAAATGGACGGCGTCGAATGTTACCGAGATCAATGTTATCGTGAAGGGTCTATTGACTTTTTTTTTTAATAGAAATGTATAAAAGGTCAGTCCAGGTATTTTTGAAATTGTCCAGACAGTATAATAAGACCGGTGAAAGATTTTGGAACTGTTAGTGCTGTTATATACTTTGAAATGTCAGGTTCCTTACGGTGTTATACAGTATAGTATTGGTCCCCGAGTGTATTCACCAGCCCGGTAGTCAGTACTTCGGTACTGACCCGAAAGCCGATTCTAGTTGGAACATTACAATATCTAAATTTTTGTAAATTTTGTTGAAAACTAAGGAGTATCTCCCTCGTGCAAAGCCCTGTCCTTAGCTGATTTTGGCTTTACCTTTAGATCATATTGGTTATTTGTTCTCTATCAGTTTTTTAAACATCTTTGAGTTTATGGTCTTCCAAACATTTAGATTTTATCTGCACTGAAGAGACATAAGTTGTCGAAATGTGCATAAGCAGAAACTAAATTCAGAGTAACTTCGGTATTTAGTTAATTGGTCGATACAGATAGACACGAGGGAGAACAACAGATATTCATTATA